>OY744516.1:85236972-85271972 GCA_963556195.1 Sepiola atlantica
TCCCTACACTCTCCCCTGATCTCATGATCACACACAGGGCAGGGGGGTGGCCGTCGTTGTCGAGTACTTCTTCGAAGAATCGGGGGCAGCACTTCCTCATTGCCATCTTCCTCATTACCACCGTTATTGCCACCAATCTGTTCCATTATCTCCTCTCGTGGTTCCCTATGCGGTGTTTCACAATCAGGGCATGGGGGCAGTATCCGTCTTTGTCGGGTACTCCTTCGAAGAACCAGAGGCATCACTTCCTCGGTCCCATCTTCCTCAGTATGTTCCATCATTCCCTCATCTGGTTCTGTAGGTAGTGTTTCTACGCTCACCGGTAGGGGTAGTAGGCAGTCAGGATCATCCCTGAACTGTATGTGATCTTCCTCGTTGCCATCTTCCTCATTACCACCGTTATTGCCACCAATCTGTTCCATTATCTCCTCTCGTGGTTCCCTATGCGGTGTTTCACAATCAGGGCATGGGGGCAGTATCCGTCTTTGTCGGGTACTCCTTTGAAGAACCGGAGGCATCACTTCCTCGGTCCCATCTTCCTCAGTATGTTCCATCATTCCCTCATCTGGTTCTGTAGGTAGTGTTTCTACGCTCACCGGTAGGGGTAGTAGGCAGTCAGGATCATCCCTGAACTGTATGTGATCTTCCTCGTTATCCTCAGAATCAGGAGAGGTATAACAGGGGCGGATATCTTTTACATGCCGTGGTACACCATCAATCAACATGGTCTGAGGACTTATGATTTTATCTATTTTTCCTCTGCAAAATTTTTCAGTGCACCTAGCATTTGGGGGTTTCACCCAAACACTGTCTCCCACTTGATATGGTGTATTGACAACGCCAACCTCTGATGGCGTGACATCAATACCTTTTATACGCTGTTCATAGCGGTAAATCCCATTAGCTGGGGCAGTTTCTGGTGTTGCATCGTCCTTTGGTGTCATATTATACCAGTACACCGCTTCTGGAATAGAACACTGTGTCCTGGCCGCAATTCTTTTAATGGTGCGGTGACACCGCTCCGCTATACCGTTACCTTCGGGAAAATATGCGCATCGGTAACGCATTCTAATCCCCCATTCCTGCGTGAATTTCTGAAATTCTTGACATCGAAATGTAGTGGCGTTATCAGTCAGAATTTCAAGCGGGGCACCACGTTCAAAAAAGACAGCTCTCAACTGTCGTATAATGCTAAATGCATCCTGTTGTGTCAACAGGCGCCATATTGTGAAACGTGTCGGTCCACAATCTGTCATGGTCAAAAAGTGCTTGCCCTCATAATGCGTTATGTCCATTCCTACTCGATACCAGTTGTCCTCCACCTCAAGCTTTCCTTTTTGCCATTGGGATGGTGCCGGATCAATTCGCTGACACTCTTCACACGAGCGTATAGCTGCCTTGATTGATGCTCTTGTAGTTGAAGGACACACTCTTCGGGCAAAATATGTTGTCCTCCGAATTCCGGGATGTCCACTCTGCTGATGTATCGTACGGATCTGGTCAGGTGTCAATAGAGTTGGGCGGTTTTGAAATTTTGGTTTCGGTATCGGTTTCGGTTTTTTTCCCTTAAAACCTCGGTTTACGGTTCGGTTTTTCGGTTTTATTGAAAAAAATTTTTTTACTATGGAAGCTATTCATTCTCTTGTGTGATGATTAGTTATTATTCAACGTTTAGTTGAATTATGCCACTGTTTCGATAATTTTGTGACTGAATCATTCTCCATGATATGAATCATATAAGTTTTAAGGTGTTGACTGTTGTAATCAAAGTTCTGATATCTTTTTAACAGTTAACTCGTTAAAACAGTGACCAAAGATTCATGAAAGATTTCTGAAGAATAAAACTGAGTTTGAATATACATTCTATCTAATTCTTTAACCCATCAGAAGCTAAAATATAACTCAGAAATGCAAGAAATTAAAAAACGAAAATTTATTTAAACAAACAAAATAATTTTACAAATAAAATTAAGCAAAAATGATGATGAAAATGAAATATTGTCAAAATTATTTGACAGATAAAAATTTTAATTTTTTAATAGGTGAAAATGTTTGCAAGACGTTGTGTCTTGTCGCGTAAAATAAACACACCATATACTTCTCGAATTGCCGGTGTTGACTGTTGGGATGTCTGTCATTTTGTGTGCTCGAAGTTCTGTCAACTGGTGCGTGTTGAGGTTAATATTTGTTTTTAAGACAGGGTAATAAAACTTTATAGACATGTGTAAAAGACTAGTAGTACACCCGAAAACTGCGCCAAGGGAAAAGGAAGGATAGTTAAAAAAAAGTAGAGATTATTAATTCACCTAAAGTCATTTTTTAAGCTTTAAGGTAATTTTAGTCATAGAATTCATGACTTGGATTAAAGTTTAATAATTAAACTTTCGAATAAATTGTCAACTCTAAATAAATACCATATTAACAATTTAGTAAAATATAAATCGTTGCATAGTCTACTTTTTGAATAACCCATTTTTGGGAGAGAAAACGGTAGTTGAGAGATAGTTCTCTAGAAATTACAATTTATGTATGAAGTGGCTTTTCAAAAGTAAACAATGAAATGCCTAATGTTTAAAATAATTTTAAAAATCCGAATAAAGTGACACTAGCATTGGCAACTACTTTTTTTCTTTTTAAATGTTTATACTTACTCACTACTTTTCGTTTATTTACTTTTACAAGTATTTTTTTTAAATTTCATTTTAATAACTTATTTTCTTAGATAACTCTGAAACAAACAAATACTTATTTTACAATTTTGAGTTGAATCAAATAGATTTTCGACATCATACGGAACGCGTTTGATTTTTTCTTTTTCATTTGAAAATAGTTTATGCTAAAAATACGATGTCATGTTGTCTGTCGTATTTCTCTTTTTTTCATTTGAAAATTCAAAATGTTAATAAACAAATTGTAAACAAAGATTTCTTCCTACAAGTAGCAATACACATGAAAAAATGTAAATTGCTTAACAAATCTCAATAATGGCATATATAGAAAGAACTTGATGATCTAAGAAAGAATCTTTTTAAATTTTTTAGATCTGACTAAAAATAAGGAAGTTATGACTATTTTTGTGCCTTGCACAATTGGATATTTTCCCCTCTTTAATACCATATGCGTTTCGTCACATTTTTTACACTAATTTTTCAGTAAAACTGTTATATATATTATATGAAATCTACCATATAAGTGTATTTTTGTACAAGGAATCAGAATATGCCACTGAAAAATCTCCAGAAATTAATGGTTTCCAAGTAATCTGCACTAAGTGCACATAAATATGCTGCAATACCTTAAAAATACCATGAATCCATTAAAAGAAAGAAGTTAGAAAACTCAAAGTTGAATTGTAATACATTTTATGTACAAGAAACTAAAATCTAATACTAGGACTGTTTAAAAATGAATATATTGCAAGATTTCTTTAGCATTATTGTAGATTTACACCTTCTGCTAACTCACCCCCTTACCTCCCCAAAATATGAGATTCTACTTTTTTTATTTAGGCAATTACATGTTAACACCCTGAAAAACTTGGCAGAAAGAAAGAAACAAAAACAATTATTTTAGAATTTAAAGTGGGGATCAGTTTCACATAAAATAATCCCCCATTTCAAGGCCATTCTAGCGTTTTAGGACAGTTAATTATTTTTTCTATGGGAGATAAATCCTGTGCGTTTTTCTTGTTTTTTTTTTTTCTTTTTTTTTTAGACGATTATAAGGGTTTTTGTGGGAGGAGGGGGGCTTACCACTTGAACTTCAGGTTAGTGGTAGGGCTAGGGGCAATTAAGTGTGAACACCCTGAAAACTTAGCAGAAAGAAAAAAAAAAACAATTCATTTAGAATTTCGAGTGGGGGATTAGTTTCACATATATTTAATGCAGAATAATTCACCATTTCCGGGCCATTCTAGCGTTTTAGGGCATTAATCAATTTTTTTCTATGGCAAATAAATCCTGTGCGTTTTTTTTATGGGCGTCTTCTTTTTTTTTCTTTTTTTAGACGATTATGTGTGGTTTTAATGGGCTTTTTTGTAGGATTATGGCTTCCTACTCGGACTTAGGGTTAGTGATAAGGTTAAGGAAGGGGTTTTGTTTTGGATGGAGGTTGCCATTCGGACTTAGTGTTAGAGTTAAGAGAGTTTTTTAGGAGTGGCTTGCCACTCATATTTAAGGTTAATGGTACGATACGTTCAAGATGGCATTTTTAGGAGGTGGGCTTGTTAGTCGTTAGTCGTACCTAGAGTTAATGGTAGAGTAATTATTTATTTTATAAATTTCACTAAAAGGCAAGAATGCCCGGGAAATCGGAGATCATTTTACATTAAATTTATATGCGAAACTGATCCCCCACTCTAAATTCTAAACTATTTTTTGTTGTTTTTTTTCTTTTTTTCGCCAAGACTTTAAGACGTAATCGCCTAAAAAAGTAGAATCTTAATTTTTTTTTTAAATTGGCGACTAGAAATTCATTACTACTAGAAGTTCGAAAGTTGAGTGAAAACCAGTACTTTTTAAAGTATTTTTTTATAAAAGAACCAAATAGGATTAACTTTTTTAAGCACAAAAAGTATTATCTTTTTTTACAAGACGCTGCTGCTGATTGATTGTTATATCAGCAATACTAGTAGCCATTGTTGACTTTCGCTCAAAAAAAGGACAATATTTTTTAGGATAAGATAATTTAAAATTACTATTACCGAAAGACAAAACAACGTACAATTATAATTTTAATGCATAAAAAAAGATGAAAGATTAATTTATTTACTAGTTGGGTACGAAAAATGTAACAACATTTTCTATATTCATATTTTAAAATGTTTAAAATTCGTTCTAGAATGAAAATAAACAAAAATCGCCTCGTGTTTATAGCAGTAATTGCAGTAATATATTTGTTCAATCTGTCCTCTTACTAATATAACATTTTTTAGTAATATTCAATTTTATTCAAATCGTAAAATCTTTTCAACCGTGTTTCCTTGTATATGGTGGCTTACTGTAGTAAAAACACAATACCGAACGGTTACGGTTTAAAAAAAAAAAACCGATTCGGTATTCGGTATGGAGACGAAACCGAAAAACCGCGGTTTTTCGGTAAAACCGCCCATCTCTAGGTGTCAATTGATCTGTTACAGTCACGCATGTCTGTTGTGGAGGATCAGATCCCTGCCTCATTACATCAATCCACCTCTTTGGTACTCTCGTCAGGCTATCAGCCAAATTCTGCATTGACAAAACTAAAGTGATGTCCACCTGCAAGCTGTATTCGTCAACTAGACGCTTTATTATTTCCAGTCTCCTACGTACTAACATCTCACTTGCCGCTCTAGTCTTAACCCGGGCCTTCCCAGTTAAGGTGTCGGTCAACCAGTGGTAAACACACAATGAGTCAGTGTGAAGATGCACAACCTTGACCTGCCATTGCAATGCAAGATTAAGCCCTTTTAACGTGGCATCGAGTTCTGCCAAATTTATATGCTGGGCATCATTTTTCGGACGAAGCCAGCACGCATCTTCCACGACAGCTCCTAATTGTTCCAACACGACACCTGTAGCCAGTGAACTTGCGTCAACCCATGCATTCACTTCGTTTCCAGATACTTGCCACTCACCCTGGGCAGGATCGTTTCTATGTACTCTGGACAACGTTTCAGCCATCATTTGCCGGAGAGCATTATCATCCACCATGTCATCCCATCCTGTGGTTACTGCAGTTACTCGTCGTTTTAACACTCCTGTTGCCGATCGGAGCCATCCACAAACAGGTAGATGTCCTACTAATTTACCGCAAATAGAAAACACAATGCGTCTTGTCAATACACTGGGTAACTCTGGAATTGCGCTCCCTCGCTTCCATCGCAAAGTATTGCCCTTCTCATAGACCTCTAGCCCTAACACGGGCGCCCCATCCTTTAGGCGCTTAGGGTCTTTGCTTATTAACCCAAACGATTCCAGTTTTGTTCGAACCACATCTGCAGACATTATATCCTCATCAATGTAAATGTCATCAATATAAGCTGAAGCAGCTTTTGCTGTGGTCTCATCCTGCATCAAAACAGTTTTAATAATAGCTGTCATTATTAAGGGTGCTACATTCAGGCCAAAACCTAAACGTGTCAAACAATATCGTTTTCCCTTGATTATCACCGTCTGAAATGGCCATAATGACTCATGGACACGTATCTGCAGGTAGGCTCTCTTCAAATCCAACAGTGCTACATTACTCCCTTTCTGACGCCACTCTCATAGTCTAGCAGCGCACACATCTGCATTTCCAGTGAAAGCATCAACGTGGTGATTCAATTCTCGGTAATCCATTACGGGTCGAATTTTGTCTTTAGTAGGTTGTTCAACAGCCATGAGCGGAATTAATCCTTTGGGTGGTCCCAGACGTTCCTGTGGGTACGGTATTAACCATCCGTTTTCAATCCATATCTGAAGTTCTTCTTCATATGCGGCCCTATTCTTTGTAGAAACTTCATACTCTGGAATGGTGTTGCACAGTCGATCTGGTGCCTGGCTCATAGTCCATTTCCACTTTGCAGTCCACGCCTTTTCGTTGTCGTCAAACGTAGCACAGAAGTCCTTTTCTTCAATAGACACGGCTGCACAGACTTCTTTCCCTTCTCCAAGCATTACACCTCCAGTCGCTGTGATTATGACGCCTCCTAGTGCTTGTATCGCATCAATTCCAAGCAACATGTCATAGCCAAGGGGTTTTTCTTGCATCACCAGAACATCAACTTTGGCTGTGTCACCCTTCTCAGTACAAATCGTGACTGTCCCTTCACCACAACATGCTCGGGATAAGCCATTGATTGTCATAATACCGACTGGTTTCTCCCGCCACATCCGACAGTAATGTGCACTAACTATAGACCGGGAACACCCCGTGTCTATGAGTGCTGAACACTTCACATCATCGATTTTAACGCCAATGACCGGTAATCCTGTGTTTATTGGTTGGCAAGGGGCAAGGGTGGCGATAGTACCTTGCCCCCAACCTCGTTTCCCGAACAGTTGCGAGATATGTGCCCAAACTTATTGCAGCGATAGCACTGTACCATTCTCTGTGCTCGTGGATATACACACCTCCTATCACTTCGGCACTCCTTAGCAAAATGATTGATTTCCCCACATTTATAGCACACTGGGCCTACACGCTTATTACTATTTGGGAGAGAATTTACCTTGCCTCCATGTGGTTCGACTGCTGCATGTTGAATACTAGTTGCTGCTGCAATTGGCTCATGTTCCTTGCAGATGTTTCGAGCTCGGGCTAATAACTCGTCCGTTGTCAATTCATCAATTCGTGACGATGTCCGCAACAGTCTGCTGACCTCCTCAGGTAAGCCTACTAAAAATGCACATCTTAATATCTTATCGCTGACTCCACCAAATGGTACCGACAACTTTCGTAGGTCAGCTAGGTACACGTCAACCGTTTCCTTGGCCTGAAGTCGCCGGCTCGTAAACTGTTGCCATGCAACAAACGGATCTGTACCAAATGCTGTATACAGGCCATGTTTGATTGTATCCCAGTCTGGTTCATCCCCGAGTTGCTGGTAGACTGCATAGGCCCCTCCGATTAACTTCAGAGGAATGACTGTGGCTGGTTCTTTAATTCTGCACAGTGTACAGATCTTCTCAGCCTTTTCAACCCATTCAACAACAGACGGTCCAGCGGTAGATCCATCAAACTCAGGTATCAAGCGAAAATCGAATTTGTCCATTTTCTGCCTTTCGAGTCACCACACACCAAGCGCCGAGATAGCTTATAACTTCCAACCTCTGATTATCTCACTTATCTCTTTGAAATCCAACTTCAAAGTGAACGTCCCAAAACAACAAATCAACCCTATTTTATCTCCAACCAGGAGCATCTCATTTACATATCAGGTGGTCACATTGCAGGCATATAAAGAGACAAGGCAGCCATTTTTGTTTCTTTCTTCTTCATTCATTTACTTCCACGACCGACCCATTGAACTATGCACACATGCTAGTTAGGTAAGTCCCGCGTTTCCCTATGTCACTATAAAGTCTTCTTGCCACACTGGGGTGGATCTTACTCTAGGTGTTCTGATTGAACCACTATGGGTAGTTAGGGCCGGTGTTAGGGGTTCTTGAGCAGTTTCCTTAGGGTCTGGACTGGAGATGGGAAGTGCATCGATTGGGTTGAGGTGTGTGTCTTCGATATCTGTTGTAGAAGTAGGGGGCCAGTGGGTTGTATCAGGGGGAGAGTAAACTGCTTTAGGGACGTCGGTGTAGTCAGGACTATACTGCATGTCGCCGGGTACCTTTTTTACATGGGCAGCGTTTCTCATTCTCACTTGGCCTTGGGGTTGTTGTATTAGAACAGCATTTCCCTTCTTTTCCACAACTTGATAGGGCTGAGACTCGAACCGAGCGTCCAGCTTGTTTGTTCTGTGTAAATTTTTACACAATACTGTGTCCCCTCTCTGGATCTGTTGGTCTCTGGCTCCTCTTCTCTGGTCAGCAGCTATGTTGCGTTTTAGTTTGTGTAGAGCATCCTTATCATGTACGTCACTAAAATCAGTGGACGCTCCTACAATACTTGGCAGCTTACCTCGGAGTGCGCGGTTCATTAGTAACTTCGCTGGGGATACTCCGGTTACTGTGTGAGGGGTGGTTCGGTATTGGAACAGAAAATTCCTTAGTTCAGTCCTCCAGTCTTTCCCTTCGACTTTGGCGATCTTAATTGCCTTTAGGATTGTTCTGTTGAACCGTTCCACTTCGCCGTTGGACTGTGGCCAATACGGGATCCCTCTCACCTGGGTGATGCCGTGAGTATTCATATACTCATTGAATTCTCTTGATGAGAATGGCTGTCCGTTGTCACTCCTCAGATAGTTGGGATATCCATGATGATTGAACATCATTTCTAGTGCACCCGTTACATTTTTGGCATTTGCTATTTTCATATGCGCAACTTCTGGCCATCTTGAGTAGTAGTCGACAACAGCCAGCAGGTAGTTCCCTTCGGAGACACTCAGTAGGTCAACAGCTACATAGGTCCAGGGTTGGTCAGGCTGCGGTGTACTCTCTAGTTCTTCTGGAGGGGCATTTTTGCCAACCACTTGACATGGGTAACACGCTTTTACTCGCTTTTCTGCCATTCTATCCATCTCTGGCCACCAAACTTTGGACCGTAGGCGATTTTTGGTTCGCACAATCCCTTGGTGTCCTTCATGAGCCAGTACAACTACCCGCCCCTGAAGTGCCTCAGGGATTATGATCCTGCGTCCTCGGATGACCATCTGTCCTGCTATCCAGAGTTCATCTTTGATTGCATGAAATGCAGTACCTTTGAAATGGGTTCAGTCATTTTCGGATATAGCTTGCCGAAGTTTGGAGATCGTAGCATCATCCTTTGAAGCTTTTTCCACTTCACAGGGAGTCAGTGCCTGAGGTACAGTATCTTTAATGATACTGTAGATGTAGTCCATTGTTTCCTTTTCCTCAGTTTTGTCTGGGTTTTCAACGGGCTGTCGACTCAGCAGGTCCGCCTTATTAGTTCGGCCAGGAATGTGGATGACTTTGTAGGTGAACTGTTGTAGAAACAACAGCCATCTCTCCACTCTTGCTGAAGGGGGCTTCGAGGAAGGTGATAGTACCTTTACCAGCGCTTTGTGATCAGTCAGGATCTGAAAGTCACATCCAATGAGGTACAGACTGAACTTTTTGCATGCCCAGAATACTCCCAGTGCTTCTCTTTCAAATTGAGAATATCAGGACTCTGTTGGTGTGAGCTTCCTACTGGCATAGTATACTGGTTTCCAGTATCCGTTTAGCTGCTGTTGTTCAATGATTGCACCCACGCCAACGGGAGAAGCATCAGTTGTGATTCTAGTTGGCAACTCAACACTGTAGTATGCCATGACTGGCGCTTCAATTAACCCTTTCTTTAGTTTGTTAAAGGAATATTGTTCCTCTTCTTCCCATTTCCAATCAGAATCTAGTCTTGTAAGATCCCAAAGTGGTGCAGTTACACTAGCAAAATGGGGCACAAACTTAGCACAGAATTGGGCCAGTCCCAAGAAACTCCTCATCTGTGATGCATCTTTTGGTGGAGGAGCATCAACTACAGCCTTCACCTTTTCGTCCGAGACCTTCAAGCCGTCTTGTGTCAGAATGTGGCCCATGTATCTTATAGATGTCATTTTAATCTGGCACTTCTTTCCATTGACGGTCAGTCCTTGTTCGGCTAGGTGTTGGAAAACTTTG
Organism: Sepiola atlantica; assembly: GCA_963556195.1. Lineage (NCBI taxonomy): Eukaryota > Metazoa > Mollusca > Cephalopoda > Sepiida > Sepiolidae > Sepiola > Sepiola atlantica. The sequence continues at coordinate 85,247,223 of OY744516.1, forward strand.
GCGAGTCTAGTGTCGTGCTCACTTTCTGTTTTCCCGACTACTATGATGTCATCTGACATGTTGTATGCTCCTGGGCAGCCAGCTATAACCTGACTTATGATTTGCTGAAATTTTTCTGAGGCCATGTTTACCCCAAACATAAGTCTTTTATACCGGTATAGCCCATCAGGTGCAGCAAATGTTGTGATTTCTCTGGAGTCTGGATGCAACTCTATTTGATGGTAGGCCATATTCAAATCTACTTTTGAGAAATATTTGCCTCCAGCCATTTCTTGTATAGTTTCCTCAATCGTGGGCACTGGATGACGTTCTCGAACGATAGCTTCGTTTGCTCTACGCATGTCGATACATATCCTCACATCGCTTTTTCCATTGTCCTCGGGCCTTTTTTCCACTGTCACTAAAGGATTCACCCATTGAGAAGGTTCCCTGACCCTCTCAATTACATCCAGATCAACCAGTTCTTGCAATTTGTTTAGGACACATTGCCGCCGCTTGAATGGTATCCGACGTACTGGCTGAGTGACAGGTATAATTTCTGGATTTATTTTGAATTTTAATTGGTAGTTTTTCAGTTTTCCCAATCCACTGAAAACCTTTGGAAATTCTTTTAGTATTCTTGTCCATATATCCAGTTCCGAGCAGTTCAAGATGTTGGCGTTAACGCCCACACTTAAAAGTCCTAGTCTTTTACTAGTTCTACCACTTAAAAGTGACGCTTGGGCCTGTGGTATGACAAAAAATGGAACTGTTATGTAGCGATTTGTGCTAGGAAGTTCAACCTTCAATATGCACTTTCCTAGAAGGGGAAGTGGTTTTTCACTAGCATAGGGGTATAGTTTAGTAGAATCTGGCTGGAGCTTAATTTTGGGTCCTTCTTTTTCTATTTTCTTGAAGTCCTCTACAGATAATGTATTATGCTGTGCTCCTGAGTCTATCACTAAAGGGATGGTGGTGTTTCTGACTTTGAGGTTTATTACATTTTCACTCATTGATATTTTGAATAAATTAAACCCATTAGCGCCACCAGTTTTGTTATCTTCCCTTTCCCCTACACTCTGTTGAATTCCTTTGTTATGATAATGCTTTCGTCCACCACGACTGTATTTTGGGGCTCTGTCATGTTCGTTTCTATTCTGCGTTTTTGTTTGTTTGTTTTTGTAGAAACAACAGACTTCAAAATGTCCCTTTTTCCCACAGATTCCACACTTGTGATGCTTGCTTCTAACACAATCTCTTGCAAAATGTCCATTCCCCCCACACTTATAACATGCAGATGACACATTGTGGCTTGGTTTAGGTTTTTGTCTGTCGCTTAATCTATTTATATCAGACGTACAAGTAGATCCTAAAATTAGGGCCTCTTTGTGGTGGTACGTCCCAATAATTTGGATAAGACGATCCAACGTCAAGTTGCTTTCACCATATAATTTGGCTTTTAGTTCTGCGTCCTTTATGTGAAGAAGGATCTTGTCTCTGACGAATTCGTTCGGTTCTGGAGTGAAACCGCACACCTTCGCCAAACTCTTTAAGCGAGTGATATAATTATTCACGGTTTCTCCCGTGTTTGGTTCAGACTCCCAAAATCTTGAACGCGCTTTAGGGATATTTTCCTTTAGAGCGAAAGTTTTGTCAAACAGTTCTATAGCTGTTCGGAATACATCGACTCTTTCTTTATTAGCCTCGTGTCCGGCTTTTTGTTCGTCCGTGAAATTCGTCCAAATTTCACGCAGACCCTCGCCTCCTGTTAACAAAAGGATAGCTCTTTTTTGCTCAGAATTTATGACACCTGAAGCTAGTATGAAAATTTCCAGATCGGTTTTCCAATTTACCCATCTTTTATGTAAAGACTCTGGATCTCCGATCGTATCTAACGCACGTGGAGGGCTTAGCCCCCCCAATGTGACGAATTTTGCCATATTGTTGTTTAAAAGGACAATAAGATGTGAATAACAAAAGGATTGTTATTTAAAGACAATAAATGTGATAACAAACGAATTACTTATCTCTCGTTTTTTTCTGTACTTTTCCTTTGGAAGAAAAAAAGTATATTTTTCTTTCTCTCTTGTAGCACGTGTGACCTCTTTTTTCGTGTTTTTTTTTCGTAGAAAAGTTCGTTGTTTGCACTTTTTTTTTGTAGATGTCTTTCTTTGCTTTTTTTTTGTGTAGAATTTCATCTCATCGTCGTCGCCAGTTTGTGGTGTTTGGTAATAAACAACAGTCAATTGTGGTGGTTGTAAACATATCTTTATTTAACAAGGGTTATAACAACATGTGTGTATAAACGGTCGTAATCTCTCTATCTATGTCCCTAGCTATGTCGCTGCTGCTGCTGCTTCCTGCTCTCGTACCGATCACGTTGGTACGTGATCTTCGACACTACACCGCCCCGACATTAAAAAATTTAAAGAATGTATAAACGTTATTATGTACTTACGTGTTAGCTGAAAATAAGATTGTGCAGAAAAAATTACGCAAATTCATTCAGTAGTTATTTAATTATTAAAAAAAAACGATTTTAACGATTTTTTCACTCGGTAGATATTTCCACCATTTTGTATCTTAGATTTTCCAGTGGTCAAGAACGATAACTCATATTTTCACGATTTCTTGGTTTGGGGTTTTCTGATTGTCCGGAAAATGACAACTCAAAATTAAAAAATTAGGGTTTTCTAGTCACAGTGCCTTCAAGAGATGCTGCAACACTAATTCCAGATTGCCGAAATTTATCCTGTGGGTCAATAAAATGCTACGTTTTTTTCTCTCTTATATCGTACTTATAAGTTGTTTTTCCAAAATTGGTTATGTCTTTTGTTAATTTTTTTTCTCTTATATCGTACTTATAAGCTGTTTTTCCGCAATTGGTAAAAAAAAAAATTTAACTTGGTAAAAAAAAAAAAAATTGTTATCTCCCTTGTTTACAAAAATGTCAAAATCTACGTAAAATCATTTAAATCATTTTTTTTTCTTTTTCTTATAATTAAATAACTACTGGATGAATTTGCGTAATTTTTTCTGCACAATCTTATTTTCAGCTAACACGTAAGTACATAATAACGTTTATACATTCTTTAAATTTTTTAATGTCGGGGCGGATATGCTTAAGCACCGAAACAAATCATAAAATCAAACAGTGTTTATTAAAAATTTAAAAATATTACAAATTTAACATCACAATAATGACGTATCTAAATATAGGATATTGCCGAAGAAATTGTCCACAAAAATGAAATTAATATTTGCAAAATAATCCGCAAAAATCGGAAAATTAATTAATATTTTCAAAATAAAAGCTATAAAAAATATTCACAAAAATGAGAAAACAAATGAATATTTGCAAAATGATTTTTTCTTAATCCACAAAAATCTGAAAATAAATTATTTAGAAAAAAAAATAATAAAAAAAAGAAATTCGCAAAAATCGGTCAAGGCCCCTACTCCTATAGTTTTAAATAGCCCTCCCCCCCCCCCCACCGCAAAAAATATTTTAAAACATTTACTGCTGGTTTAAAGCAAATAAAATCGAGTTATGTTTGTTCTAAGAACACTGTTCTGGTATTATATTTTCCAATTATTATTTTAATAAAAAAATATTAAATTAAAATCCTATTGTTCAGATCGAGAGTCGTGTTCCCCCGATTATAAACGTGCAAAGTTGAATCAAGCAATGTTGCATGCAAAGACAGAGTAATAATTAACAAACAATATGAAGTAGTTCAAATAACGTTTATTGAACGTTTGTGTACGTGGAATGGTGAAATGTGTGATGTATGCATGTGTGTCGATGGAAAAACAGTTCTTGAAAAGGTATAAGAAGAAATGAATCCGGCGTGTGGAAAGTCTTTGAAAGCCGTATACAAAGAAAATGAGTTGAGAACTCTTACCGTTGTCTGACCACGTGTTGACGGAAGAAACGTGTGTTGGTAGTTGGTATGCCGAGACCAGTCCAAGAGAAAAGTGTGAGACGAAACGCTAGTGTATTAGCGTCGTTCTGCCGAGGCCAATTGACCAGAAGAGAAGATTGAAATGGAACGCTAGTGTCAGCGTTGTTCTGTCGAGACTGGTCGGTCGGTGAAGAAGAGATGGATTTTCCGTTTGCAACGGTTTTTATAGTCAGAAGGGCAGATAACTCTGGTGTCGCTTTACAGTGCCACCTGTCGGTGAAAAAGCGACACCTACCGGCAAACCGGTGTAGTTATGTTTTGAAAGGAGGAGGTAACTGCTACAAGGACTCCCCCCCAGATTGAAAAATATTGAAAATATTATTCAATATGTACAGTTGTAGATGAGAAGCATTCTTTCTGGGTATGTCTGTTTTGCTGTTGAAGATTAGACAAAGTAGTGTGCACGCTACTTATTTCTGTTTTTCTATCTGTATTGAATGATTGATCGCAAGTGCGTCTGCGGAATTGAGTGTTTGTAACGCATGTGGATCTGCGTGTTGTTTGCATGCAATTGGGTCTGCATCAAGTTTGAGCGCAAGTGAGTCTGCGGTCGAAAAAATGCTGAGTGCAAGCGAATTTGCACTTGTTGGTGGCGTTGTTCATGTTGATTAGTCTGCGTGATGCAGAGCTGATGAACGAACGTTGAATTGTCAGTGTTGTCCGGAAATGTTTGGTGCTTGGGTCTGCGCGGTTGTTGATGAGTGAGCACAAGTGAATCTGTGCGGTATTGATGAGTGAGCACAAGTGAGTCTGTGCAGTTGTTGATGAATGAGCACAAGTGAGTCTGTGCAATTGTTGATGAATGAGCACAAGTGAGGCTGTGCAGTTGTTGATGAATGAGCACAAGTGAGTCTGTGCAGTTGTGGATGAATGAGCACAAGTGAGTCTGTGCAGTTGTTGATGAATGAGCACAAGTTAGTCTGTGCAGTTGTTGAGTTTGTTCATGTTAATTAGTCCGTGTTGTGGAACTGATGAACAAACATCTAGTTGTTGAGATCGGTGGTACACTATGGTCGAAATCAGATGCACAAATGTCTGCAAGTGAGTTAGCAGGTCCAGGTACAAGTGGGTCTGTACTGGTGTTGGTGCGCGTCGTTCGAGTTGATGTGTCCCCCAGTTGATCAACGAACGTCCAGTTGTTGAGTATTTAGTCGTGCTTGTGCAGTTGTACTCATTTTGAACTGGTGTGATTTCTTCCATAGTGATGTCGGTGATGTCCGGAAATGTTTGGTGCTTGATGAATGTCCGGGAAGATGTGGTTGTTCAAGTTGATGTGTCCTCCTGTTGATCAATGAACGTCCAGTTGTTGAAGAGGGTTGGTAGCCCTTGAAGGGTGATGTTGGTGCTTGCTGAGCCTGACTTTTTACAACCAGTATTAAGTCTTGAGGCTTGGTGATGTTCGACATCGTGTGTTGTCTGTTTTGTAGTTTTCTTTTCTTTTATATATATATATTTCCAACACGTGGGTAGAAGGGAAAAAGAAGAAAAAAAATGGAGCTGTAATTTGTTTCACACACGGAATGCCTTTTTTGTTTTCGTTTTAGTTTGTTTGAATGTTAGTTTCCACGTAGAGAAAGAATGACGGCTTCTCTTTTCCTTTGTTGTTGAAAAGAAAGAAAAAAAATAAATTCGTATCTTCCTTTTTTTTTTGTTTGTTTGAATTTTCATTTCCATTTAGGGAAAAAGATGGCAGCTTCCTTTTTTGCTTGTTGTTGAAACAGAAAATAAATTCGTATTTTCTTTTTTTGTTTGAATTTTCATTTCCACGTGGTAAGAGAAAAAGATGATGGCATTATTTTGAATTTTTTTTTATCAACACGTGGTCACGAAAAAGATGGGCAGCGTGAGCGTTTATTTTCTTTTTATCTCCACGTGTTCAAAACAAAGGAAGTGGCGTCTTGTAAGGTCCTTTTGTTCGTTAAAAAAGGAAAAAAAAAGGATTGGCAAAAGTTTGTCTTTTTCTTTGTATATAATTTTCCGACACGTGGGTAGAGAAGAAGAAAAAAAATGAAATTGTAATTTGTTTTATACTCGGAGAGAGCCGAGAAATGTTTGTTTTTCTCTGTTTGGGTATTTCCGCGTGGCCAGGAAAAATGGAGACGGTGGCTTCTTTTTTTTGTTTGTTTGTATATTTCTACCACGTGGGTAGAAAAAAAAAGGAAAAAGATGGATGCGTAATTCGTTTCACCACGAAAGAAAAAACGAGAAATGATATATATATATATTTTTTTTTTGTTCTTGTACGAAATTAATTACTCTGCCCCATACAACAAAGCTTGCATGTTGGGTCACCAATGTTCAGATCGAGAGTCGTGTTCCCCCGATTATAAACGTGCAAAGTTGAATCAAGCAATGTTGCATGCAAAGACAGAGTAATAATTAACAAACAATATGAAGTAGTTCAAATAACGTTTATTGAACGTTTGTGTACGTGGAATGGTGAAATGTGTGATGTATGCATGTGTGTCGATGGAAAAACAGTTCTTGAAAAGGTATAAGAAGAAATGAATCCGGCGTGTGGAAAGTCTTTGAAAGCCGTATACAAAGAAAATGAGTTGAGAACTCTTACCGTTGTCTGACCATGTGTTGACGGAAGAAACGTGTGTTGGTAGTTGGCATGCCGAGACCAGTCCAAGAGAAAAGTGTGAGACGAAACGCTAGTGTATTAGCGTCGTTCTGCCGAGGCCAATTGACCAGAAGAGAAGATTGAAATGGAACGCTAGTGTCAGCGTTGTTCTGTCGAGACTGGTCGGTCGGTGAAGAAGAGATGGATTTTCCGTTTGCAACGGTTTTTATAGTCAGAAGGGCAGATAACTCTGGTGTCGCTTTACAGTGCCACCTGTCGGTGAAAAGGCGACACCTACCGGCAAACCGGTGTAGTTATGTTTTGAAAGGAGGAGGTAACTGCTACACTATTACGAAATTATCCATCATAATGCATTTCGGTTTCTTCGTAAGAAAGTCGGCCATTTTAATATTTTGTTAATGATTGAATTACTTCGATATTTATTCCATACTTATCTAATTTTCCTACCTTGCCAAAATGACATAATTCCCCCCCAAAAACATGCACCATTTCTACTACTAACCCTAAGTCCGGGTGGTAATACGAAAAATAAATAAAGAATAAATTTAACAAAAGTCGAAAAAAGTGCGTGCGACGTGGGTGTAACGGGGCTGTTAATAGTCAATTTATTGAATATTAAAGTTATTTTTTTGTTGTGTTATTTATTTATATTAAATAAACCGTTGTATTGTATAGTTACCTTTCGCGGAAAAAAAAACAACAACAATTATTTCAGCATGCATCAGTTTTGCATATACTTGTAACATAAAATGATCCCCCATTTCCGGGCCATTCTAACTTAGTAGGTAAAAGAATTTAGTTAACATTGGTTCTCAGAGTGTAAGTCGAATATTTTTATTGATAAATTATGGGGATGCAAAGTAAACATTTCAAAGTTCACTGCCTCCTATCTCTCTTATCAAACCTTTTGTAATGTTAAAAATCGAAAATTAAACAAAATGCTGGAAGAACATTACATTTTCGCACGATTGGTGACATTTATTGGATGTGTTTCTACCAGTATTTTGTTTAATTTTCGATTTTTAGTGATTATCCGAGTGATCATCGTCGACATCTTATCGACGCCATTTTCTTTTTGAGTATGAACTGAACAGTCGACACCATGTTTGTTTTTAATAAAAAATATGCTTTAAAATAAGTTAAAACACAAATAAACTTATCCAGATAGGTAGAATAGTAACTTATCTTGCCTTTGGTAACATTTATTTGTTGCACATTTATTTATTGTTTTTTTTGTTGTTGTTTTTTTTTACCCATTTTTCGTTCTGTTCGCTGTCGTTATAAATGCCCTAGAATTGTTTTTTATTATTAATTTATTTTTACGTTCGTGTTTGATTTATTTTGGTGGCCGTTTTATTTTTAGAACATTAACATTTTTATTGACATGTAAAACTACTGCAGATTTGCATATATCATGTATGAAAGGTAGGTTGAGAAATAATCTCATGATGACTAAAGAGAAAATGAATACGGAAAATAGTTTTACTGAAATCTGAAATTCCGTGTGTGTATGTAGCAAACGAAATCGCCAGATTTTAAAGAAAAAAATCGCTAGCCGCTAGATCCAAATTTTACTAGCCAGATTCAAATCAAAATCGCCAGATCTAGCGGGAAACCCGCTAAATTGGCAACACTGCTGGTGTTGCTGTCTAAATCCCAAGGGGGCTAGAAGTAGTTCTTCAAAGGTTCGGTAGAGGAGCGGGGGGGGGGGCGGGGAGGCGGAGAAGAGTAGGCGCAGACCACTAGTGAATATATATAAAAAAAAGGAAAACTAGTCCTAATGAAACCATCAGGCTGTAGCGACCATATTTGATATCTTGCCACCGACCGGGAATTTCGAGACCAAAATTTTCAACTAAATGATTATTGGGTGTCATTTAAAAAAAAAAAAGCTAAGTAATTAATTTACTTTTATTTCCTGAGTTAAATAATCTTTTCTTCCAGGCTGTTGTTTCCTTGCTTTTACCAAAAATCTTTATTTTTTCTTTCTTTTCTTGCTAATATTCTCCAAATCTTAATGTGTCTTACATGAATGTTCTTATTTCTGTGTTTGACTTAAATGTGTTTAATTATTGATATATACTGTCTATTGATTTCTGACTGCAGAAATTCTTAATCCCACGCTGGCCTGAAGTTTTTGGCTGTCTTTCTCTTAATCCTCTATTTGTACTTACTTGCGAGAGGGAAACCTATATTCAACTTTCTGTTCCCTTTTTCGTGTACAATGAACTTGTTCTATCTACATATGTATATATATAAAAAAAAATCATATATATATATATATATATATATATATATATATATTATATATGATTTTTTTTTTTTTTTTACCTGCGGGGGCTAGGAAATACCCAGCTAGTACACGGGCGCAGGCTATCGTTACCCCTCTCAGAGTGTTGGACCCGTAAGACCTTGTAAGGCTACCCATCTAAGAGAAGGAAATCTCTGACAAAAAAACCTTGCTACCAGCTACTTACGCCGTGGCAGTAAACCGTTGGGGAGGGAGGCCTCCTTAGTCCTGATCGACAACCTTCCTAGAGTTGGATTCTCGAACAAAATATCCGGTTTGCAAACCTACAATTGCTTCAGGAGTAGATAGGTTCTGCCTATCGCCGGCCTTTGCACTCCTTCTTTGTTTATTAGTCAGGTGCAGAGGTAACAGCGCTGGGACGCCTCTAAACACTCAGTTCCTAGCCTTGTTTCCTTACTAGGACAATGAACGCCATCCTATTTCTCTCTATCTGGGCAACTTGGGGAAAGTCTTTTCGTTACTAAGTCTTACATAACCAGTCTGGGTCTCTCTTGCTCCGACAGGGTACAGGTTAGACAGCTTGTCTGGCTGCTGTTTCCGACTGAAAGCAAGGAGCCCAAACTCTTAGGTAGCGCCAAGAACGGCTGCTCCATCATCAGTTGCATAATACCGTGAGTAGTTGTATGTGCCATGTCGCACATGGAAAGAGACACTGCAATTATCTCCGGTGGGCTTTCCCGAGGTCACAACCCCTATGAACCAGGTAGTGACTGGTTGTGTGAGCTTATTGGCACCAAACAAGTACCCACCTTGGTCAAACCACTCTATAATCAAACGAAACATGTCATTACAAAGAAATAAAAGCAAACCTAAACCAGACACCCAACAAAAAACACTTTCGCTTCCGCCCTTGAGGCTCACATTTACAAATATCCGGGGACTTAGAACCAACATCAATGACGTAGAAACCTTTCTCCTGACAAACTCCCCGGATATCCTAGCTCTTAGTGAAACTAACCTTCAATCCTCAATCTCTTCACACCACTTTGACATGACTGACTACCTCCCACTCTACCGTAAAGACTCTGACAAACATATGCACGGGCTAAGAGTTTACGTTCGGAACACTCTCCCCCTGACTAGAGAACATAGGTTAGAACCAGATGACCAAGATTACATGTGCTTTAGATTGACTTGACATCACAGCATCAGCTACTTATATTTCTTATACCGCTCCCCGTCGACCCAGGACTGTACTCTGCTAAACTATGTCTCTGAAAGCATAGATAGAGCACTCTTAATTGACTCGTATGCCTAGATACATGTATTTGGGGAGTTTAATCCCAACCACCGCGACTGGTTGGGATTCTCTAGCCTTGCCATGGCAACTCTACGTATAATTTCTCCTTAGCTCACTCCCTCTCTCAGACTGTCAATTATCCGACCCGCATCCCCGATCAGGTAGACCAGCAAGCCTCACTTCTAGACCTTTTCTTGACCTCAATGCCCGAGGCTTGTGTGACGAAAGCTCATAGCCCACTCGGGAATGCTGATCACATTGTGCTAATGATACATATCACCTTAAAAAGTCGTCCAAAAGCTGATGAACCGTTGCTCAAAACAACAAGATACTACGAGCAGGCTGATTTCGAGTCAATCAAAGATCACATCAGTGACGCCCCATGGAGGGAAACCTACTCACTACCTGCAAACCAGTGTGCAAACGAATTAACTGAATGGGTCAAAGCAGGCATTGAAGCCTATGTCCCCATGCGAAAATTCTTTAGCAAGCCCCACTCTCCTCAATGGTTCACTTCAGAATGTGCAGCTGCCATTTCTGAGAGGCAACAAGCATTCCGTAAATTCGGCCGCCATAAGTCAGCTACTAATAGACATAAATTTATAGAGTCAAGAAATAATTGCAAGGCCGTGATAGGCGAAGCAAAGAGAAGGTATAATGAGTTAACAAAAAAAAGCATCCAGTCACAGAAACTAGGTACTCGCGATTTCTGGAAAATCTACAATAGTGTAGTGAATAATGGCCAATCAACGATTCCCCCACTATCAAACCATAATGATGTCGTTTGCACGGCCACTGATAAGGCTGAACTACTTGCCCATCGTTTCGTATCGAACTCTACTTTAGACTCAGATAGCCACCCCCTCCCTGAATTCCCTTTGCGGATCGAAGTCACACTTGATAAACTGGTCATCACCCTATCCCAGGTCAGAGACATCATAAAAAACCTTGACACCTCTAAAGCTTGTGGGCCTGATCTTATACCTGTAATAGTAATAAAAAAATGCACTTTTGAACTGGCCCCTGTCCTCTCCAAACTCTTCAATAAATGCCTAGCTGAATTTTGCTTCCCCGATAGCTGGAAAATTGCCTCTGTGGTACCTGTCTACAAGAGTTCTGGGAATAGAACCGACCCTCAGAACTACCGCCCAATCAGTCTACTGCCGATCTTTGCCAAAATCTTTGAATCCTTAATCAATCTAGCGATAGTACAGCACTTAGTTAATGCTAAACTTCTATCTGACCGCCAGTGTGGATTTAGACAAGCACGATCTACTGCAGACATCCTAACGGTCATCTCTGAATGCATGTATCATACACTCGACAAGGCAGGAGAAGCTAGGGCAGTAGCGCTTGATATATCCAAGGCCTTTGACAAGGTATGGCATAAAAGGCTTCTCCTGAAAATACGCTCATAAGGTATTACTTGGCAACTACTTAATATAATTAGATCCTTCCTAAACAAAAGAAAAATCCAGGTGGTCCTCGATGGCCGTTCATCAAAGCAACATGACATAAATGCAGGTGTACCCCAGAGATATATCTTTGGACCTTTGTTGTTCCTGATCTATATAAACGATCTCCCTGACGACATAGAGTCGGAGATTGGTTTATTTGCTGACGACACTATGCTTTACTCTCGCCATGTTGGTAAAACCGACGCGATCATATCCGAGGCAATGGCTGAATCTTTAGAAAATGACCTCCAGGCTGTAGTGGATTGGGGTCATAAATGGTTGGTAACTTTTAATGCCGCAAAGACAAAGCTCCTTTCCTTCAATAACTACAAGGAACCTTTTCAACCACCGATTGTCATGGCAAATAACACCCGTACCTGAGAGTTCATCATTCAAATTCCTCGGCCTAACCTTCACAGGTAACATGAATTGGAACAAATACATTGAAGACATTGCCAAGGCTGCCGCAAAGAAGGTTGGCTCCCTCTACCGTGCTAGCAAACTCCTCACACCTGACATTATCCTGTATCTCTACAAAACCACCATTCGCCCATGCATGAAGTATTGTTGTCACATCTGGGCTGGTGCATCATCTACTAGTCCCTCCCTCCTTGACAAGGTCCAAAAAAGAGTTGCCAACCTAATAGGTCCCTCACTGTCAACCAAGCTCCAGCCTCTGTCCCATCGCCGCAATGTAGCATCCTTGTGCTTGTTTTAAAAATACTTCAATGGATTATGCTCCGATGAATTGGCTACTCTGGTGCCCCCTCGACGTAAATTCACTAGACTAACTCGACAATCAACTAAATCTCATTCATTCACTGTGGAGGTCCCCAGATGCCGGAGAGCCTTCTACTCAAATAGCTTCTTTCCTCGTGCTGCTGGCCTCTGGACCTCCCTCCCTGCTCCCTGTTTCCCCAACAGTACTGACATGCAGAAATTTAAAACTAATGTGAACAGACATCTCGCTGCGCAGATCCCAATTTAGGCTGACCCCCCCCCCCCCACCTTCTCCCCTTTTCTTTTTTCTCAGTAGCTCCTTACGTTTACAGTGGCGGCCATGTTAAAAAAAAAAAAAAATAGGGCCTGGAGTCTGATTGGTCATTGTGTGACAAAATCATCTCGCAGAGGAAATAAATTTCAGTGTTTACCGACTGCTACATATATATATATATATATATATATATATATATATATATATATATAAATTAATTTCTCCACAGTACTTAATTTAGAACAACTCAATAAAAGTTCATGTAGCACAGAAAGCTAATAACCTTGTCTTGATAGGAATTTATGTCCTTTAAATGGCTTTTGTAAGCATGAGAGTGTCATTTACGAATGTACTGTGATACATAACATCATTTAATATTTTGGGATATTCTTGATTCTATTCTGTAAATCCCAATTAAAATAACTAATGTTCCGTTTACCTAATTTATATTTTATTAACCTAGACATACACTTTATTGTAATCGTAATTATAAAATTTCCTTCAACTTTGTCCAAAAAGGACATTTGAGCGAATTCACTGGACGATGAAACCGGTGATTATTGAATTCCATTTTTCAAACTGTCTTTATTTTGTGAGTCGCTGAGTATTTGAGATGGATTGTAACTGTCTTTTCTATACAGTAAAGGTATATCCATGTCAATGAAACTATGATACGTCTCTGGAATATGTAGAGTTTTTAAATATATAATTTGTATGTCAATGTATCAATATATATATATATATATATATATATATATATATATATATATATATATATACAGGGTGTCTCAAAAAAATGTACTCACTCTTAGAATGACGAGAAAACCTTTATTTACCTTGGTGCGCGTTATCAGCTTTGTTTGAACAATAATGGTCATCAGTTTGAACATTTGCGAACATGATTCTTCAATTACATCTGTCTCATGTATTCGATGCTATTTCATTTCACTCTATGTTCATAAATAAAAGTTTTCTCATCATTCTACGAGTGAGTACATTTTTTTGAGACACCCTGTATATATATATATATATATTGATACATTATATATACAAATTAAATATTTAAAAACTATAATTGATTCATTCCAATTACCATGCAAAAATCAATCCAAAATCATAATTTTTATAAGTTCCTTCAATTTTTTATTTTTTAATTTTATATTTATTTCTACACTTTAGTGGATGTTTATCATTCAAATTTACATCTTATATAAAAAAAAAACCCAATCTTTTCATCTTTAATCTTCTAATATATGAAGAGATTGTTTTGTATATATAACATGTAAATTGGAATGATGAACATTCACCGATGCAATAAATATCAAATAAAAAAATTGAAGGAAACTTATAAAAATTATGATTTTGGATTGATTTTTGCATAGTCATTAGAATGAATCAATATAATATATATGCTCTCAATCTTGTAATACAACTTCATTGAACTTGTAATTGGAAATATTTCGGATACTGTAAGGAGTTTAAAATTGAAAATATACATTCCTCATGAAAACCTACAAATTATATATATATATATATATATATATATATATATATATATATATATATATATAGGTTTGGTTTGGTTTGGTTTGGTTTGTGGCATATCAACCATCTGTGGGTTATTTAATGCTGAATAAAGTTGTCAAATATAATTCTATAGATAGGATAATTATCTATATTCCTAGAATACACTATTCTCCTGAGAAATTACTCTTTAAAGACATTACTCTTAAAAATGAAATCAAAAATTTATGATTAAATTTTTTTGAACAGTCCAACTTCTTTGATGATGTCTAAGATTTTGGTCGGATTTGTGTCTTTAAACAGGTCATTTAGATCTTTCGAGTTGTAGTATTTCCTTCAGCTTTGTTGTATGTCCAGACAGTCTATTAATATATGTTTGACTGTAAAAGGATCTTGACATTGATACATACATTGGAGATCCTTCACCTTTCAATAAATGTTTGTGGGTAATATATGTATGTTCTATACGAAGTCTTAAGTCTTGTTAAGAAGGGGGACGTTGTCCTTATCTTAGGTTTCAGACACGAAATGAACTAACAAAGCCTCTTTATAACAAAAACCAAAAGGTTTTTATACCGTCATATATATATATAAATAATAAATTATATATATATATATATATATATATATATATATATATATATATATATATATATATATATATATAATATAATATATATATATATATATAAATAATATAATATATATATATATATAAATAATATAATATATATATATATATAAATAATATAATATATATATATATATATAAATAATATAATATATATATATATAAATAATATAATATATATATATATATAAATAATATAATATATATATATATATAAATAATATAATATATATATATATAAATAATATAATATATATATATATATAAATAATATAATATATATATATATATAAATAATATAATATATATATATACAAATAATATAATATATATATATATATATATATAAATAATATAATATACTAGACCACCCGTGACCCGTTGGGTCAGTTTGTTATATTAGCTATGGAATTCATGTATGTGCGTGACACTTGTGGAGAAAACAAAAAAACTATTTGATGAAATTAAATGTAATTGTTGAAAAAAGAATATAGATAGATTTCTATGCGTCGTTCTGTTTATTATAATTGTTTTTTTTTTAAATTACAGTTACTGAATTATAAGTGGTTGGCCATACTTATAGGTACCATAATACTTATTATAGTTAAATTCAAATTTTTATATATAATCTTTTAAATGAAATTGTTAGTTTCAACTAACAATTTCATTTAAAAGATTATAAAAATAAAGGCGATTTGAGAAAGGAAGGGGGTACAACCGGCTGTCTCGCGTACGTAACGAAAACAGAGGGAGTAGGAGTGGTGAAATCTGTGAGAGGAAAAGTGGGAGGTGGTTTCGTTCACCGCCGCTATTGATATTAATAATGATTGTTGTTGTTTTGTTTGTTTGTTTTTGTTTTTTAAAAGGGAGGAGCTTTTTTGAGACTGCGACAAACTTTACAAAGTCCTGCCGTTGAATGTTTTTAGCCGTGGAGAAAACAAAAAAACTATTTGATGAAATTAAATGTAATTGTTGAAAAAAGAATATAGATAGATTTCTATGCGTCGTTCTGTTTATTATAATTGTTTTTTTTTTAAATTACAGTTACTGAATTATAAGTGGTTGGCCATACTTATAGGTAAATATGCACTGAACAGGTACCATAATACTTATTATAGTTAAATTCAAATTTTTATATATAATCTTTTAAATGAAATTGTTAGTTTCAACTAACAATTTCATTTAAAAGATTATAAAAATAAAGGCGATTTGAGAAAGGAAGGGGGTACAACCGGCTGTCTCGCGTACGTAACGAAAACAGAGGGAGTAGGAGTGGTGAAATCTGTGAGAGGAAAAGTGGGAGGTGGTTTCGTTCACCGCCGCTATTGATATTAATAATGATTGTTGTTGTTTTGTTTGTTTGTTTTTGTTTTTTAAAAGGGAGGAGCTTTTTTGAAACTGCGACAAACTTTACAAAGTCCTGCCGTTGAATGTTTTTAGCCGTGGAGAAAACAAAAAAACTATTTGATGAAATTAAATGTAATTGTTTTATATTTAAAGCGATATAAACATTTCCAGAATGAAAAATTTCATGCGTTCGTTAATAATAAGAGTTCAACGGAATTGGAATAACAGATTGGAAGACGATGCTATTTACGCATGCGCAACCGGATGTTGAAAACCGGAAAGCTGAAAGCTGATTGCAAACATACAAGACAATAGACTTTTAGTATTATATAGATAGATAGATATATATATAAATAATATAATATATATATATATATAAATAATATATATATATATAAATAATATAATATATATATATAAATAATATATATATATAAAAATAATATAATATATATATATAAATAATATAATATATATATATAAATAATAAATTATATATATATATATAAATAATAAATTATATATATATATATAAATAATAAATTATATATATATAAATAATAAATTATATATATATATATATAAATAATAAATTATATATATATATAAATAATAAATTATATATATATATAAATAATAAATTATATATATATATATATATAAATAATAAATTATATATATATATATTAACTTATATATATATATATATAAATAATAAATTATATATATATATATTAACTTATATATATATATATATATATATATATATATATATATATATACAGGGCTTTACGCGCTCCACTACTTTTGGAGCTTCTCTCGCTCCTGCTCCAACGCCCAAAATTGGAGCTGGCTCCTCTCACGCTCCCCATTTTCAAAAAAGAGCCGCTCCTGCTCCAACTCCTATAAAAAAGGAGCGTCTCTTTTTCAGCGCTCCATAATAAAAATATACCTTCTTTCATAAACGTTCTATTCTGCCAATGAGTGGTCGAAGGATAGGGGTGGGCATCAAAGGATCTCGTCAATATGGGTTGAGATGTCACTTTAAGTGTAAGACTGTAAGATAATATTTGAAAAAATCTCGCTAATATTTTGAGAGTTATAGGAGAACATGTCGGACGAAGTATAGGATTATACGTAAATTTTTGTTTCCTGAGAACAAGAAAACAATTTTGCTTTTTTAAATACATGGACATTTTCTAAGAATTTAAAGCCAGTTTAAATGACTTTCTACTCGATAGTTTATAAATTCCTTTCAAGTTTTGCACATACACGAAGTAATTGATGTTTTGTCAATTAAAATGGCTGGCATTTTTACGAAGAAATCTAAATGAATTATGATGGATTTAATCTCGTAACTTGATTACAAACCGGCTGGAAATAATAACATTATTTAGACAACGATTTTTTACATGGGGAGAATGGGGGGGTGGGGTGCTTTGTTAACTATTCTGTACTTTCACGTAACAATTTAATAAACAGAAGATATCTAAAAATTGAATTTAACTTGAAAATTTTATGTAAAAAATAACCCGGTCCAAACCTTTAATTTCGTAACGTAATTACGAACCGGATTGAAATAACATTATTTAGAAAGCCATTCTTAACATGGAGTGAGGGGGGCTTTGTTAACTATTCTGTACTTTCATCTAACAATTTAATAAACAAAATATATCGTAAAAATGTAATTTAACTTGAAAATCTTATCTAAAATATAGCCCGGTTAGTAAACTGCACAAGTACCAAAAAAATAATATAAAAAAATATTCTTTACTGAGGATATTATTTACAAGTATATCTCCTGTAAAAACGGTTCTAAAATATATTTTCAATCGATATTTATTCGATAATTGCCGAATTTTCCTACTTGGCCAAAATTGCCGAGTTTTCCGTTGCCGAATTTTCCATTGACGAATTTTCCGTTGCCGAGTTTTCCATGCCGAGTTTTCCGTTGACGAGTTTTCCCAAATTCTGTATTATACATACATACTTCTATCCAGTCAAGCAGACTATCTAGTCTAAGAGAAGAAAAACAACATAACTTTCACTAATACACTTAGGAACGGTATGAATCCACATATATCCCCCCCCCAAAGTTATATGAATTAAATAGTAGGGTAGACTGTACTCTGAAACCTTGATTGGGCAAATAACTTCCCCTATCTAGAGTGCTAATTTTCGGAGTTTTTATTCAACAGAAAGATAGCAGTGTACTTTTTAAAAGAGCCTTAGTAATTATCTCAGGTCAGCTAGTAAACATTTTGAATTCTCTCTCTCGCCCCCCTCCCGACCTGCACTCAGATGCTGTCAAAATCGTTCGTACCCTTAACCCAAATGTATTTCAACTTTCTTTAATCTTTCCAGTGAAATAGAACGCTCCAGTCACTTTAATGACGCCTTTGATCTGTCTCATCGCTTGATAGCAAGTCGACTGGGTGGGGGTGGGGTGAGGGGTAACGAATAAAACAATAAAAAAAGATTGTTAAAAACATTACAATTAAATCGTCTTCCGCCCGAGCCCCCTCCCTCTCTCTACCAGAGATATCATTTTAAAAAATAATTCAGAGTAAACTCTGAGACTTTCTTTACTTTTCCGTTATATTGCTGAATAAAAAACTAATGTTTAAAAAAAAATCAAATAATTTTGGAGCGAGGAGCGCGTAGCGATAAAACCACCGCTCTTTAGTCCCAAATAGAGTTGCTCCCGCTCAACTCCCGCTGAATATAAAATGAGCCCTCCTCTCCTTCGCTCCAGCAGAAAGGAGCGTGCTCCTGGAGCGCGCTCCTTTTTGGAGGACTCCGTAAAGCCCTGTATATATTGTAGCAGTTACCTCCTCCTTTCAAAACATAACTACACCGGTTTGCCGGTAGGTGTCGCTTTTTCACCGACAGGTGGCATTGTAAAGCGACACCCAAGTTATCTGCTCTTCTGACTATAAAAACCGTTGCAAACGGAAAATCCATCTCTTTTTCACCGACCAGCCTTGACAGAACGACGCTGACACTAGCGTTCCATTTCACTCGCTTTTTCCTACTCAATTGGCCTCGGTAGAACGACGCTAATACACTAGCGTTTCGCATCACGCTTTTCTCATGAACTGGTCTCAGCATAACAACTACCAACACACGTTTCTTCCGTCAGCACGCGGTCAAACAACGGTAAGAGTTCTCAACTCATTCTCTTTGTGTACGGCTTTCAAAGACTTTCCTCTCGCCGGATTCATTTCCTCTTATACCTTTTTCAAGAACTGTTTTTCCATCGACACACATGCATACATCACACACTTCATCATTTTTATTTCTCGGACCACGTGGAAATGAAAATTCAAACAAAAAAAAAGAAAATACGAACTTATTTTCTCTGTTTCAACAACAAGCAAAAAAAGGAAGCTGCCATCTTTTTCCCTAACCACGTGGAAATGAAAATTCAAACAAAATAAAGAAAAGAAAATACGATTTTTTTTTCTTTCTTTTCGACAACAAAGAAAAGAGGAGCCGCCATTCTTTCTCTATGTGGAAACTAACATTCAAACAAACTAAAACGAAAACAAAAAACGTCATTCCGTGTGTGAAACAAATTACGGCTCCATTTTTTTTTCTTTTTCACTTCTACCCACGTGTTGGAAATATATATATAAAAGAAAAGAAAACTACAAAACAGACAACACACGATGCCAAACACGAACAACATCACCAAGACTTAATACTGGTTGTAAGAAGTCAGGCTCAGCAAGCACCAACATCACCCTTCAAGGGCTACCAACCCTCTTCAACAACTGGACGTTCGTTGATAAACAGGAGGAAACATCAACTTGAACAACCACATCTTCCCGGACATTCATCAAGCACCAAACATTTCCGGACATCACTGACGACACTATGGAAGAAATCACACCAGTTCAAAATGAGTACAACTGCACAAGCACCACTAAATATTCAACAACTAGACGTTCGATGATCAACTGGAGGACACATCAACTCGAACAACGCGCACCAACGCCAGTACAGACCCACTTGTACCTGGACCTGCTAACTCACTTGCAGACATTTGTGCATCTGATTTTGACCATAGTGTACCACCAATCTCAACAACTAGATGTTTGTTCATCAGCTCCACAACACGGACTAATTAACATGAACAACATCAACAACTGCACAGACTCACTTGTGCTCATTCATCAACACCTGCACAGACTCACTTGTGCTCATTCATCAACACCGCACAGACTCACTTGTGCTCATTCATCAACAACTGCACAGACTCACTTGTGCTCATTCATCAACAACTGCATAGACTCACTTGTGCTCATTCATCAACACCGCACAGACTCACTTGTGCTCATTCATCAACAACTGCACAGATTCACTTGTGCTCATTCATCAACAACTGCACAGACTCACTTGTGTTCATTCATCAACAACTGCACAGACTCACTTGTGCTCATTCATCAACAATTGCACAGACTCACTTGTGCTCATTCATCAACAACTGCACAGACTCACTTGTGCTCACTCATCAATACCGCACAGATTCACTTGTGCTCACTCATCAACAACCGCGCAGACCCAGGCACCAAACATTCCCGGACAACACTGACAATTCAACGTTCGTTCATCAGCTCTGCATCACGCAGACTAATCAACATGAACAACGCCACCAACAAGTGCAAATTCGCTTGCACTCAGCATTTTTCGACCGCAAACTTACTTGCGCTCAAACTTGATGCAGACCCAAACAACACGCAGATCCACATGCGTTACAAACACTCAATTCCGCAGACGCACTTGCGATCAATCATTCAATACAGATGCAGAAACAGAAATAAGTAGCGTGCACACTACTTTTTCTAATCTTCAACAGCAAAACAGACATACCCACAAAGAATGCTTCTCATCTACAACTGTACATATTGAATAATATTTTCAATATTTTTCAATCTGGGGGGAGTCCTTGTAGCAGTTACCTCCTCCTTTCAAAACATAACTACACCGGTTTGCCGGTAGGTGTCGCTTTTTCACCGACAGGTGGCATTGTAAAGCGACACCCGAGTTATCTGCCCTTCTGACTATAAAAACCGTTGCAAACGGAAAATCCATCTCTTTTTCACCGACCAGCCTTGACAGAACGACGCTGACACTAGCGTTCCGTTTCACTCGCTTTTTCCTACTCAATTGGCCTCGGTAGAACGACGCTAATACACTAGCGTTTCGCATCACGCTTTTCTCATGAACTGGTCTCAGCATAACAACTACCAACACACGTTTCTTCCGTCAGCACGCGGTCAAACAACGGTAAGAGTTCTCAACTCATTCTCTTTGTGTACGGCTTTCAAAGACTT
Organism: Sepiola atlantica; assembly: GCA_963556195.1. Classification (NCBI taxonomy): domain Eukaryota; kingdom Metazoa; phylum Mollusca; class Cephalopoda; order Sepiida; family Sepiolidae; genus Sepiola; species Sepiola atlantica. The sequence continues at coordinate 85,268,597 of OY744516.1, forward strand.
TCCTCTCGCCGGATTCATTTCTTATACCTTTTTCAAGAACTGTTTTTCCATCGACACACATGCATACATCACACACTTCATCATTCCACGTACACACACGTTCAATAAACGTTATTTGAACTACTTCATTTTGTTTGTTAATTATTACTCTGTCTTTGCATGCAACATTGCTTGATTCAACTTTGCACGTTTATTGTCCGAGAACATCACCCTCTCGATCATAACAATATATATATATATATATATATATATATATATATATATATATATATATATATATATATATATATATATATAATAAATATTTGTTTTGTTTATTATCTATGTACGTATACGTTTCGTCCTTTATAATCATCACTCATCAGCATAGAGACTGGTCATGCGATTCAAAAAACCCGGATTCCGAGTATATATATATAGCAGACAGAGAATAGATAAGAAAGGTGAATGTATTTTTCTGTTTGTCTATGTAAGGGAATGTACTCACGTTTTTTTGCAGGGCATTTCTTTTATATTTGTAAAAGTTTTTCTTTTCTTTTTAAGAAAAAGAAAAGCTTTTACAAATGTTTTTTTTTTTAAATGCCTCTTGTGGGAGGGGGGGACTGATTTCTTCTCTTTCAATTCTCTTTAAATTGACTTGTTGAAGTCTACTGCTGAATTCGTCTGTCCCTTTGGCGAAAGAAAATGCCGGCTTCCATATTCGCACGTGGCGTCTCTTTTTTCATAATGTCATATAACATAGTGTGTTCTAGTTGTTTTCTTTCAACAAATCCTTTTTCAGTGAAAAAGTTTGGTTTTGGAAGAAAAAGGGTTCTGTTCATCAGTTTCCTAAATGCAACACATGTTTTTTTGGAGAAAAAGATTTAGTCATTTCTCCGATGCGATGCGACAAGTGTTGTTTTAAAATTTAAAAAAAGTTTTTTTTTATTATTTTATATTTTCATTGAAGAAGGTATTTCCAAGTGTTACTCTTTCAATGAAAGAGAGAAAAATACTTTAGAGAAGAAAAAAGTTTTTGTCATTTCTTTTTTTTTTTTGGATGTGGCACGCCCTTTTCAAAAGAGAAAAAAATAAAAAGAGTTTCAATATATATATATATATATATATATATATATATATATATATATATATATATATATATATATATATATATATAAGTATAAAGTTTTATTTATACAAACATTATTGGTTACATATGTGCATACATGTTTCGGTTGCATTTTTCCCAGAAAGTCAACCTCATCAGACCAAGAATTTTCGAGAAATGGATGGATTTGAAGAATTTTCTCTCCTAAATAAATCTTTTTGGGGTTTAGTTATTTTCTATTTCTTATGAATTAGTATCGGATTATCTATTCCACTTGCTGACCTTTTTTGCTCGTGGTTGTCCTTTTTATTACTTTTTATAGCGTCTCCTTTTCCTATCCTTATTTTATTGCCCACTACTTTCTGGGTTTCTTTAAACTCTTTAACCTACCAAGTTTTACAAACTCACTTCAGTATAAATATCTTATCTATATATCAAGAATCACACATATATAAACAAACTCTAATAGATACGCAAATACAAATAAATAAACAGACATTGATATACATACACATCTAAACATGGACACACACAGATCCACTATCAATCAAGCATATATTCAAAATACATACGTGCTTATAAATATATTCTAGATGTATATTCAATACAAAAATCCATACGTCTACACAAACACACATATATACAGCTATATGTACCCACACACGCATATCTATACACACACACACATATGTATATACACATATATACACATACATATATATACACACGCACACACACATGTACATGCACATATATACATACATACACACACATATATATATATATATATATATACATATTCACATACATATACATACATAAATCATACATGAGCATATTCTAACATAGATATACACGCATACACACACACATACACTTTTAGTATAAATAGTTCCTAAAAATACGTACATATATGCACATATATATACATACACACACACTGACATATATACATATACACATACACATATACATATATATATATATATATATACACATATACATATATACCCATACATACATATACCTCAATACACACACATATACATAGGCGCCGATCTTACGTTTAACTTAACTGAAAACAAATATAAACCCTTTATGAAAGAAAACTCAAACCCAATATACATACAACCACAATCAAACCACCCTCCTTCAATAATTAAACACATACCCATATCAATAGAAAGTAGAATTAGCAATAACTCATCAGACGAGACAACGTTTAACAACTATAAAAATATTTACAATACTGCCTTAAAGAATAGCGGGTACGTAAATGCTGATATTAAATATAAGAATACAACTACAAATGCTAGCAAATCTAAAAACAGAGGTAGGAAAATAATCTGGTTTACACCCCCATTCAATATGATGTTAAAAACAAAAATTGGTAACAAATTTCTACAACTTATAGACAAACACTTCCCACCTGGTAATGCACTCCATAAGCTATTTAATAAGAATACATTAAAACTAAGCTATAGTTTCACAGATAAAATAGAAAGAATAATTAAAAAACATAACAATAAAATACTTAAATACTTACGAATACTTACGAATACTTACGAATACGAATAGCGATATTGAAGGGAATCCTACCACTAACAATTGTAACTGTCAGAGACAGGATGAATGTCTCTCGCAAAAAAATTGCGTCACCGCATCAGTAATATACCGTGCGGAAATATACACTACTGAAAATCCGGGCGACAGTAAGTTCTATATAGGAAGCACGTCAAGAAGTTTTAAGGATAGGTATTACATGCATAAATTATCCTTTAGAAATAAAAAATACAGTAATACTTCGCTGTCCCGATACTTCTGGAAATTGATAGATGAGAAAAAGAACCCAAAAATTAGATGGAGTATAATAAGGAAAGCAAAAACATGTAGATCACTCACCTCACTCTGTTTCTTATGCCTGGGTGAGAAAATTGAAATTGTTAAATTTAAAGATAGGGAAAAATTACTCAATGTTAGACACGAAACGAGTTTAAACTGCAAACATTTAAAGGAGCACACACTAAGCAGATTTTAGATCATAAAAAACTCTACTGACTGTTACTTCGTTGTTAGCGGAACACATATTCAATTTTTAATTCTAATTTTATTTTTATTTTTATTTTTATTTGAATTTTTATCTATTTATTTATTTTTTTATTATTTTTTTATTTTTTAATTTTTTATTATTATTATTATTATTATTATTATTATTTTATTTTATTTTTTTATTTTTTATTTTTTTATTTTTTCTTATTCTGTTTTCTTATTAATTTTGGTTTTGTTTAT
>OY744516.1:85274472-85374472 GCA_963556195.1 Sepiola atlantica
ACACACTATGTTATATGACATTATGAAAAAAGAAAGGAAAAACTCTTAAATTAAAATTATTTTTCAGTCATTTTTAGTCTACTAGACTTTGAGACGCCACGTGCGAATATGGAAGCCGGCATTTTCTTTCGCCAAAGGGACAGACGAATTCAGCAGTAGACTTCAACAAGTCAATTTAAAGAGAATTGAAAGAGAAGAAATCAGTCCCCCCCCCCACAAGAGGCATTTAAAAAAAAACATTTGTAAAAGTTTTTATTTTTCTTAAAAAGGGGGGCGCCGCTTTTACAAGAGTTAGGAACCCTTTCACTGCTGAAATAACTTTCGAAGGTTTTTTTTTCTTTTTTTTTTAAAATTCAGTTTCGTGCTGTTTTTTTTCAGTCGGGAGTCACCATAGTTCTATTTCTTCAACTGAGGATATCGATCTTCAACAAGTGGTTATGAACCAGCCAGCTCTGGATTCTTTGAACTTGTAATTACCGGAATTTGCAACTGATAAATTTCAATACGTCCCTGCCCCCACGTCGGATGAACAAATCTTTTGCTACAGTTCTATGAATTCACCTCACCTTTCGTTCCTTAGACTCATCGTAGAGCCATCATTTCTTTTCAGCACACCTCGGAATTTCTGCCCCAGTGAAGCTTCTTTCAGCTAGGTTTTTCTGGCTGAATACGAGGCGCGACATCATTGCTTTGACTAGTTCCTATTTACCCTGCCAAAAATCAATAGTGCATAGACATATCTGAGCTCCTCTCGGACATTCAGTACTCCTGAAGTGCGGTTATCTAGTTGGACCTTGGCCGGTCAGCCAAGGTTTCTCCTATCTTTTAACCTTCATTGATCACTTTACACACCGGCCTGAAGCCATTCCTTTAAGCAACATCTCCACGCACACTGTGGTATGAGCCCTAATTTCAACTAGTCGCCAATGTATCTGAAGGTTTTGCTCAAGTGTAGAGAGTATTTTTGTGCGTGCATATGGTAATGACATCATATTGACAAGATTTTTTTTTATTTCTCACAAGCATGCTTTGTAATGCGGTGAGGTAATGCTTTTTTTGTCATGGAGGTAAAATTTGTAGCAAACCTTTGTGGCCGGGTTGCTAAATCCTCTTGTTCAATGAAAGTCCAATTGGTGGTAATTTCATGATGCATACACATCTGTACTCTTTTTAAAACTTCTTTTAGTGATGTTTCGAGAGTTAACTTGGTTAGTTAAGATTGCGGGCATTTTGTACAGTTTGAATGCAAAGGGTTTTTAAAGAAGGGACATTGTCCCTATCTTATGTTCAAGTTATGAAATGAAATAACAAAACCTCTGCTTACAACAATAATGAAAAGGGTGTATTCTTTAAAGTTACCGTTTGGTATAGGTGGAAGAAAGTTGGATATTGTCAGAGTGAGGAAGAGGAAAATAAGAAGTTCTTAGGGCTGCCGAAAGTCTGAGCAGGTATCTCCAGGCGAAGATAGTAGGTGCTGGAACGTCCAGTGAACAGGGAGGCAGGGGAGAGAGAAAGAAGTGTTTTCTCGTTGTTTGCAGGAGCATCTCTGCTGACTGACCTTGATTCCCAAAGGGGCTGAAGTAGTTCTTCAGTGGACAGAAGGAATCAATGCACCCTGCAGGCTGTAACCAAATCACCTAATATTTTTCGGAGGGAGAAAATAGGTCTGTTTATGGCTGTTACAGGTTTGCCGGTCATCTCGTCAGCAAGTTTAAAAAAAAATTGTTTTGTTGTTTTGCTGCAAATTCGAATATACTTCTGAATGTCTTTTGGGTTTTATTTACTGCTGGAAAATATCTAGGGGGAGAGAGATTGGAACTTTTCTGCAATATATTTTTTTTTAGATTAAAAAAAAATGACCAAACATGAAAAAATAAATATATATTTTGTTCAGTTTTAGAAAATAAACTATTTCTTTTAATATTCTAAAATTAATTTTGCAATAATAAAAAAACAAAAACAAATCAAGTTTGGTAAAAGCAAAACAAATACAGATGATTGCCTTCAAATTCTACAAAACAACATTTTTACTCTGAGGCAATCATGTGAATCGGTGTTGCACATTTCCAGACTGGTTTTCCATATCATTTCTAGTTCTTTTATTTAGGACTAGCGGGGCTACCCGGCGTTGCTCGGGGTCATAAAAACATATAATTGAAGAAAAATCGCGTGTGTAACATCTTTATATTCAAACTTCTATTTCTCCCCCTCTCTCTATAGCCATCTCTTTATCTTTCTATCTTTCTCTTCCCTGGTCGCCCCATTTCACCGCTACTTTCTAATTTTGCCTTTTGCAAAAGCTGTTTCTTCCCCACCATTTCTCCTACGTTGCCCAGGGCAATAGTATGACATATTTCTATAAAAAGTAACACCTCTATCTGTGCCTTCGATATAGGTACTTATCTCTGCCGCGGTGTTCATATTATATACGTATCTATCGCCACCCCGGTGCGCATACTATATACGTACCTATCGCCGCCCCAGTGCACATACTATATATGTACCTATTGCCGCCCCAGTGCAGATACTATATAAGTACCTATCACTTGTTAAGACAATGCAAAATAAAGTGTTGGTAATGAAAGAGTTCTTGCTCATTTAACCGACCTTTTGCAGGATAGAAAAAAGAAGGATAAAGCTATTTAATTTAATGACTGTTAGCTAAAAGCCTTTAATAACTTGCAAAAAGCTTGCAAGTTCAACTTTGCTGTCAAATCCCATACATGATGCTCAATTGATGCATCTAGTTCTGCAGTCGGTGCAGTCTTACAACAACATCACCAGCAGCATATTCAACCAGTGTTCGACATTTCTCGTTAATTGACACTTGCAGAAACTCAATATAGTACCTTTGAACATTAATTTTTGGCTATTTACTTAGCAATTAGACATTTTCGCAAATTTGCCATTTATACAAACCATTATCTGCATACATTTGCTCTATGTGCTAAGCTGGACAAATATTCCCCCCAGGAAGCTAGTGATTTTGATTACATTTCCCAGTTCCCCAACGACATATGGTATATTTCTGGTACATAAAATACTGCTGCAGATGCCCTGTCTCGTCTTCCCATTAGTGCTATTTCTTCATCTGAGGAAATCAGTCCTTGTCAAATGGGTTTGAACCAGCCATGTTTGAATATTTTAAGTCTGTCAGCTCCTGAATTTGCTACTTGCAAATTTCAATACATTCCCATCTCTACAGCACATGAATAAATCAGCTCGCCTCTTCGTTCCTGAAACTTATCGCAAAACAGTTTTTTCTTCTTTGCATCGTCTGGGTCACCTCGGAATTTCTGCTGCACTGAAGCTTATTTCAGCTAGATGCTTCTGGCCGAATATGAGACAGGAAATCAAGGCCTAGACCCGTTCTTGTATAGCCTGTCAGAAATCTAAAGTAAACAGGCATATATGAGCCCCTCTCGGAACTTTCAGTACTCATGATGCACGATTTAACCATATCTAAATTGACCTAGTTGGACCATGACCGGTCAGCCAAGGCTATTCCTACCTGTTAATCTGTATTGATCGTTTTCTCAGTGGCCTGAAACCATACCATTGGGTGATATTTCTGCTGAAACTGTGATCGAGCACTTTCATCTCCAATTGAAAGCCGCTTTACATGCAGTCCTGATCCTCAACGATGGATTGAGTATGTACCTACTGTTCTTCTTGGTTGCTGTGCTGCTATCAAGGAGGATTTGGGATATTCTCCAGCAGAACCGGTTTACGGAATTCCATTGGTCAAATGTTCATCCCTTCTGATTCTCCTATGTTTGACATGGATCAGTACATAGACAGACTCAGATGCTATTTTAACAGTCTTCTGTCGATGAACAAAGTATTAAATCAGCCGTTCCTAAAGACATTGCCTCATTGCTTCTACAGAAAGACACCTTACACTGGTCCTTATCGTGTAAGCACACGATAAGGACCAGTATAACATTTTTTTTTACTCTAGACATTGGGGGTATAAAAGAGATTGTATTGGTCGATAGGCTGAAAAAAGTTTTTTGAGACACTGACACCTAGGAACCCCATGTTAATCCACCCACATTCAGTTTTCCTGAGCCAACTGAGATGAACCTCCAGAGACACTCAAATCATGTCTTCCAACCCACATCACCACTACACGTTCTGATAGACATGTCCATTGGCCAAATAAACTATGCAACACTGTCTATATCTGAATTATCACATTTTCCATTTACAATGGCATCTTTTGATACTTGGTTAAATGTTACTTACCTTTTTTCTATTATTGCATTTTTCTCTTTTCAGGAAAATAACAGACATTTTTCTCTTTTCAGCAAAAGCAAAACAGACATTTTTGATCAAACTGAACATTTATTTTCCCTCTTGTTGGAATTTGCATGTTTGTTTAAATTTATTTTCTTGTGTTGCAAGCATATCTTGTTTTTATCGGCTATAAGCCTAAGCAGGGGTCATATAATTACAATCTATTTTCTTTTGTGCTAGTTTATCCTCACTTGCGGAACACTTCTGCCAAACTATTTCATTCTATTTTTCCCACACTTGTTGGTGTTTAAACATCAAGGTGACATGTCAACATGTTCCTGTCTCGCCCCTAGCCACGACTTGGGCTAGGCGAGATGAATAACCCAAACTCAACCACATGTTTCTAGTACATACGCATCTACTGACTCAACACATTTTCATATTATAATGGTTGTGAATACCCAATCACCTCAACCTCATTATAACCCACCACTATAAGAATAATGAAAATATTTTAAATAAAAAAAAAATAATAATGTTATTAAATAACATTTACACATCCTCTCTGTTGTTATTGAACTTCCTTGACTGGTGAAATTTCGTTTCGGCTATTCTCTGTTTTGCATTGCCTCCTCTTACCGATGTTAAATCAGTTTTGTATCTGATATTAACTCTTTCTGTGGCGACAAAATCATAAAGATAAGAACACTTTCAATCAAAACTGCAGTGATATAGTTGCATTTCATCTTCCCCAATAAATCTTTTTTAAAACATTCTTTCTCCACAATAAATTGCTATGTGATCAGCCTGTAAAAATAGGCATTTGCATTCATTATACATAAATTGGTTTTAAACATCTATTATGTAGTTTATTACTAAAACTATTTAAATCTTTGGTGTTTATAACTATACTAGAAGAATACCCGTCCCAAGACGGGTAAAATTAATTTTTCGAACATAAAGTTTTGTACCACTTTTATGCCCTACTTTCGAAGATTAAAATAAAGCTATAATGATACTAAACCTTATGTCTAAAATCCTTATTCCAATTTTGATTAAAATCCATTACATGATTTTGATTCTAGAAAGTATCTAAAATTTAAGGCTTAAGCTTAAGGGGTTTTAGGAAGAAACTGAAATTTGAGGAATAATACTTATTGTGAAAATTTTACAAAAATCAGAGGAATCTAAATTTTTATGAAGAGCGTCCACCTCCTCTTTGCCCCCTTTGCATAAAAGTAAATTAAACTAAATATAACCCATGTAACCCACCCTTACACTTAGCAGCTGTGTTCTAAAATTCATCATGATCAGTTGATTAGTTTAGGAGTGAATCCTATGCATACAAATATATAAACACATATACATACTTAATTTTATATACATGCACCCCCTAAATGTTAAAAGTTACAAAAAAAAATGTATTTTTGTCTCTGAAAAACAATTACGGCCTTATCTTACATTTATTTCTCTCCATGGGAGTCTATAAAAGCAACCCTATCTAACAGCTGATCCAATTTTCCTTTGCCTCTGAAAAACAATTACGGCCCGCCACCAATCTTATCTACTCAGAGAGTAATTTATTTCTCTCTCTCTGGGGCTTGGTAAAGGCGACCTGAGATTTTATTACCCAGCTGTCCACAGTCGAGTGATTTTATGGTTTTCCCTCTCTCCATTCATACTAGCGCTGTATCTTAGGCTCCAACGTACAAGTGGGGCTGTTCGATACTGTCACAATTATTCTGTACAATATACTAGAATACCCGTCCCAGGAATAAATATAGCATTAGTTTTAAATTTTAACAGCTGTGGATCAGAGGACTAGAGAATGCCCCCCCCCCCTACTGACATGGGAATCTCACATTCTGAAGCCCTCCCTACTGACTTAGAAACACCCTGGGTCCAGTGGAAAACACTTAACCGCCTGAGAAGAGGAATGGGGCCATCAAAAGTTGCTATAACTAGATGGGGCTACAAAACCGACCCAACCATGCAGAGAGGAGGACCATACGATGCAACACTGCCTTGTCTGCCCTCTACTGCTCAACCAGTACAGCTTGAAAGGTCTTACAGGATACAAAAATAATGCAAAGGACTGCATAAAAATAGGGGAAATTGTCATATAACCACATGCTTCAAAGACAAAGCAGAACTATACTGCAAATTCATTCATAATACAATATGTTTATTTCATAAAAAATCCATATTACAAAATTAAAAAATTAAAAATTAAAAAATCCATATTACAAAATGAAAAAATTAAAAATTAAAAAATCCATATTACAGAAACCAAACATGTCATAGATAATTAATTGAAGAAAGCAAAACTAACATTTTGATCAGCCTGTAAAAGTATCATCTACATTTACTTCATTGGTTTTAAACATCTGTTATTTAGTTTATTACTAAAACTATTAAAATCTATATGTACATTGTATGAACATATATACATTTATATCTCAAAAGTTAGTTGTGCCAAGGAATACTTAGTATCAACTGTACATAAGTTATTACAGATTCTGAGATTACAATTTTCTACGTCATTCAAGCAAAAGTCATGTTGTAAAAAGTAATCAATTTCGTTGTATAAGTAAAAACTGTGCTGTGGAAAATCATTTGAAATTATATCTCAAAAGTTAGTTGTGCCAAGGAATATTTGCATCCTTTATGAGGAGGCAAATAAGTATCCATTGTATGTGTTGCATTACCTCCAGGTTTTGTATGTTTGTTATCCGATGCAAATCAACAAATCATAAAAATGCAATCAAATCAAACTTTGTGTCTTCAACGCAGTCCTTCATTAAAGATCATCTCTCATTGGCCGACGGTGGTGACTACTTCTCCATGGAGGTGCATTCTCGCTCTGGAATCAAAGTTGGCACAACAACACAAAGAAAAGAACTATATCCCGAATTTGGAGAAGGACGATTTGATTAAGCTGTTGACATTGCTTTTTTCTTTGCTAGCGGTGGGGAGACGGGCATATCAAGGAAACAGATTTCTAGAGCCTGCCCCTTTCATTTATAATCGATTCTTAAGTCATTTCTCCTCACTTCAAACTTCAAACTGATTCCCCACTCTTTGCTCTATCCTATCTCGTGTGATGTTATTTCCTTTAGCTCGTGTTCGCACAGGAAACAATGACCCCTGTCTGACCTCTATTTTCTGTTTATGTGCTACCGTTTTGCAAATTTAAATGATCAAATAAATACTAGCCAACGTACCCTTGTAAGTTATTACAAAGTCTGAGATTACAATTTTCTACATCATTTTTTATATAAGTCATGTTGTAAGAAGTGATCAATTTCGTTATGTAAGTAAAAATCAATTGATATCCTTCCTTGGAGGAATTTTGTTGAAAGAAATTGCGTTTTTATTAAGCCAAAGCAGAAATTGTCTTTTATCTTTCAATGCAATCTCATAGATCATGCGGACATCACTGTCAGCATGATGAGCATCGACGTTAGCATCAGGAAATGTTCTCTTATAGATTTTCTCTAGACGATAAGAAAGTTTCTTGTTGGAATTATCTTCTTCCTTAAATTGGTTTTCCTTTGCTTCCTGTTTGACTTTGTCTAAAGCTTTAAATCCTTGTAGTGTATCAGCACACCACAGGTCAGGTATAATCTCCTTTTGAATTTTATTTATTGTAGCTTGCAAAATAGGAAAATCAAATTTATTTCCATTATGAGCCAAAAGACACACGGGTTTCTTCAGTCGGGAAAGAAACAAATCGAGCAGTTCAATTGTCTTTTCATTAAAATTTTCCTGGTCCTTCAGGTTATCAGCACACAGACCTGGTAAAAGAAAGAAAAAAGTTTTTTTTATAAACCAAGGTTAATAAAGGAGACTGGATTTATTGCAATTCAAGAAAATGCACAACAAATAATCATCACTTGGTTTCAGCACGTAAGTCCAGTTCAGTCAGTATTTATATAACCAGACAATTAATGTACCTTAATCAAACCCAGCATATCAGCTCAAAGCTTGATGATGAACTACTGCCGATCGACTGATCGGCAGTAGTTCATCATTGTAGATCACATTGAGAGGAACGACTCTTGAGATGGAAAGCCGAAGAAAAGTTGGATAACACAAGAAAACTTGAATGCAAACCATCAACAAGGCCCAACACACCCAAAGCAGAAGGAAGACAAAACCCAAGCTTGCCAGACGGATCCTCGTCAGTCGGAGGGAAGAACCACAGCTTGCAAAACCAACCTTTGACACCCAGATTGCCAAATGGACCTTAGTCAATCAAAACGGTCACATACGATGAATTTTATTCCAAGTTTAGAATCAAAACAAGCTGCGAAGAACCATCAAAACACTACTTCATCAAAGACGTGAGTCAAACAAACCTTCCTTTTAAGAAAACCTTTTTGTTATGGAGGAGACGTCATTTCCTCTTCCAGTTTATTTACTAAAACAAAGTGACGAAGGACTAGAGAATCGCTACTACTTTTGCTACTGCTTAATCGAGGTGAGAACAAAAATAAACCTTCCTTTTAAGAAAACCTTTTTGTCATTGAACAAACAACATTTTATCTTTCAATTTTTTTATGAAATAAATGATTGAAACTTGCAGTTAGTTTAAAGTTTATCTTGTGTTTGCCTGTTTCGTTTTTGTCACAATATACTTATTAATTATATAACACAATCAAGTTTTTCAAACAACGTTGTGACTTGTATTTCTTAGTCAGGAATTTTACTCCTAAACTAATTAACCGATTATTATCAATTTTGGAGATCGAATCTAGGCATAAGGGGACCAAATGTGAGCTATATTTAGGCTCATTTAGTTTTATTCAAAGGGGGTAGGTAAAAGCTGACAAGCAAGATGACTACATTTTAATGCTGGTCGGAGAAGAGGGTCTTAGAAGATTCAGATTCTTACCTGCGCCAAACCAGCAAGTATCAAAAGCAAGTTCCCAGATGTCCAAGAAATTGAAGAGAGAGTAAAAGAACAAATCATTCGTGGAACGAGCACCTGGAATTGTAAAAGCAGCTCCTAGCTGTGATGTTATAACCCCAGTAACATCCCCTCTACTAGAACTCTTCAATTAGGAAGAGCTAAGAAAGTTTTCTCCACCCTTCTAGCAGTTTAATAGCACATTTAATAGGCACATTGAAATTCTGTCTTTAATATGTATATGCATAAGATGGTGGCAGCGGTTACGGTAGTTACAAGAACGTCTACAGTAGACAGCACACATCTTTTAAAGGAATTTAAAAGAAAAAATGCAAGAGGCGGTTTCGCAAAGGAAAACAAAGCATATTAAAAGACACCACGTGTTAATATGGAGGACGCCATCTTGAAAAAAATATATAGAATACGCCAAACAACGGAGAAAGTTAACACTTCCCGTTCAAAAACGAACTTATTCAAGTAAGTGCATTGCGATATATATCTATTATTATCGTATTTTGTGTCAAGATCTTTTTGTTATGATGGCTAGGAACACTTGTGAGCCGGTAATATGTTGGATGTCAACGAATCTGGTGGATTCCATCAGATTTTTCAAATAACGTTGTAACTCCTATTTTTCGGTCAAAAATATTCCAGCAGACAAGCAGGTTGACCACATTCTGTTACTGGCTGGAGAAGAAGGCCTTATGCATGGATGTTCGAAAAATGAAGTCGACCGGAATGACCGAAGAATGATTTGGCGAAAATTTGAACTTCAGGTGAATTTTCTCATCGCTTCTACCTGCATTGGTACATGCAAACGGGCACTGAAAGCATAGACGACTTTCTGGCCAAATGCCGGTTGCAGGCGAACAAGTGCAAGCTCTGAGATGCCCAGGAAACCGAAGAAAGGCTAATAGAGTAAGTCATCACTGGAACGAGGCACTACAGAAGGAGCTCTTGGCAAAAGGTGAAGGGCTCACACTCCATGAACCACATGAAACAACTGGCTGAGTTCTAAGAAAGAAGAAACCAGGAGGTAGACGCCATCAGATACAACAACTGCAAACAATGCAGCAGCCCCACAGAAACGGTCCGGCATGGGGTACCACATGTTCAGCATGTGGACGATAAAATCTTGGGCAAAAGTGTGCACCAACAGAAGGGAGAATGCGAGAAAATACTCTACACAAACACATATGACATCAACGGATTCCCGAGTTAAAACAGAATATCCGAGGCACAGGGTAAGCACCAGGACAAAAAGCACGGCAACCGTGTCTACTCTGTAAATACCCATCAGAGAGACAGCTCTACAAGTGGTTTGAGGAACTGTTCTTTGATGCGATTCAGCGACCGAGTGACACTCAGACTGAAGTCTTTGCAGACCTTCGCATAAAGCTTCCCAACCGACCAGGCACCCACAAACCAAGAGCCAAGGTTGAAATGGGAACCGTATGTTCCATAAGATGTTCCCAGATCCAATGAACTCAGAGGGGCAGCCAGTCCCCGGTGCAACTCACGATGAACAAACGATACTAACTGCATACAACGGCTCCAGCATCACTCAACATGGATCCGTACAGATGCAGTGTGCTTACAAGGGAGCCTGGGAAACCCTAAAATTCTTTGTTGTGACCTTAGAGGGACCTATTATCATAGGATTACCTTCTCTCAGAGACCTGGGCTTGGTAACTTTGCACTGTGACATCCAGAAGGCCCCAGCACGAATAAGCTCAGTAAAAGAGCTAGTGAATATGTACCCTGATCAGTTTGACCCAATAGGCAACTTTGAAGACGAATATCACATTATTTTAAAGCCAGACAGCCATCCCATAATCCATGCACCCCGGAAATGTCCCATCCACATGAGGGATGAGATCCAAGCCGAGTTAGAAGATATGGTGAAACAAGGTATCATACAGAAAACTAGCAAGCCAACAGAATGGGTCTGCAGTCTAGTCTATGTTCGCGAAGGCAATGGAAAATGTCGCCTCTGCATAGATCCAAAAGATCTAAATAGGGCTATCATGCAATGTCACCACAAGATTCATACAATGGAAGAGCTTGCACACAGGCTCTCAGGTGCCAAGTATTTCTCTAAGCTAGACGCCAAAAATGGGTACTGGTCTATTAAGCTAGACGCTGAATCCCAGCTACTGACTATCTTTAACTCACTGCTTGGGGAGAAGAGAGCAGAGAAGTTCTCTCCTCCTCTTACGGCAACTTTTCTTTCTTTCTTTTTCTTTCTTTCAGCGAATGCCTTTTGGTCTAGTGATGTCACAGGATGTCATGCAGAAAATGGACATGATACTTTAAAAATGCCCTGGCACTTTAGGATTAGTCGACGACGTCATCATCTACGACAAAACTAAAGAACAGCATGATGAGAGCTTGCACAACTTGATGAAAATAGCACAAGTGGAAGGACTAGTTTTCAACAGTGAAAAATGTGCAGTCGACCAGAAGTAAATACATGACGAAAATGAAATAAGCCCTGATCCCAGTAAGGTAGATGAAATCAAGGAGTTACCCAGTCCAACGAAAATCACCGACCTACAAAAGGTGTTGGGCATCATCACCTACATGGTGCCCTTTATCCCGCATCTGTCAGATCTCATAGTACCCGTGAGATCTACTAAAGAATGAAACCGAGTACAGGTGGACTCAAAGTCATCAAAAGTTCCTTCAGCAAATCAAAGATGGTATATGCAAAGAGATGCTATTACCTACTTTGATCTAACAAAACAGACTGCTCCAGGTAGACGCATCAAACAAAGGCCTTGGCACAGCACTTCTGCAGGAAGGAAAACTGATAGCTTTTGCATCAAAATTGTTAACAGACACAGAACAACTTTATGCTAACATCTAACGTGAGCAGTCGTGTTTGGATATGATCGCTTCAGGACGTATCTCTACGGATGCCTATTCCAGGTCGAAAGTGACCACAAACCACTGAAGATGATCAATCTGAAGAACCTGACTGCAGCCCCACCTCATCTTCAACGGATGCTACTGCACATACAGGGTTATGACCTAGCCATTGTTTATCGCCCTGGCAAGGAAATGGCTCTAGCTGACGGTTTCTCAAGGCTACCCAACAAGAAAGCCAAGGAAGCAATTGACCTTGACCTCAGGGTTTACTTTGTACAATTCTAAAAGAAATTGACACCAGGCCACAAATGCTAATGCCACCTTGTGTGAGCTGATGGACTTGATTGTTTAAGACTGGCCTGACACGGTTAGGGAGGTTGGAAAAATGATGCGACCCTACCGACCCTATCGGGATGAGCTGACCATCGAAAATGGGATCTTAACCAAGGGCGATTGGATTATAATACACAAGATCCATTACAGATATTAAGGGATTGAGAAGTGTGAACTGAGAGCAAAAAGTTGCATATTCTGGAATAATATAAACAAAGACATAGACAGGGCAGTCCAACTATGTGATATATGCCAAGAAAACCAAAAATCGCAGAGTGCGGAATCCCTGATGCCACACAAGATTCCTGTGAGACCATGGCTGATAGTGGCTACATATCTGTTCTACTTACATATCTGTTCTACTTACATATCTGTTCTACTTACATATCTGTTCTACTTACATATCTGTTCTACTTACATATCTGTTCCGATCTCGCCGGAAAACTAAGAAAGTGTTCTTCCCCCTTCTAGCAGTTCAATAAAGGATGCCCACCAAAGCACATTCAAATTCTATGTTGTGTGTTCAGGTTGTCTTTAATATGTATTGAGATACTATAACACTAGCAAAGGAAGCAGAACTGACACTTCAAGAAGCATTAACCATAAGCAGAACGCATAAAGCAAATAGTCGAGATTCAAGCGGAAGGAAACCACAAGATAGATGCGATAAAATACACCAACTGCAGAAGCCAGTCACACCCAAAAGATAAATGCCGCACATAGAGTACTACGTGCTCGGCATGTGGAAGAGGGAAGCACTGGGTAAAGATGTGCCTTAGCAAAATCACCAGCCCACAGGGTAAAGAAGGGAACAGAAGGTAATTCAAAAGGCAGAAAAGTATTCAACCAAACAACTATGTCCACTCAATTAATATCTATCAAAGTGATATTGATAGTCGGTTAAAATGGATGAAGTGAAAGCGAGTGGATATCCCCCGACCACCATAACATAAGGATGTTCCTGGATAAAGTCAGCCTTTATAGACAGATTTTACACATCATGAACCAACGATAATAATTACGTATACATGGATCCATTTAAATATAATGTGTTATAAAAGTGAGTGTAAACTCTTAAATTTTTTGCAGTGACTTAAAAAGAACCTACTATCATAGGACTAGTCTTACTCAGAAACCTGGGTCTTATTACTATTCATTGTGTCATGCAAACACCTTGTTCGAATTGAGTCTGCAAGAGACCTGATCAACATGTACCCAGGTCAGAAATTTTGGAGAACACCACATTGTCATGAGAAAAGACAACCAGCCTATCAATCATTCTCCCAGAAAATGCCCCATATATATGAGGGATGAGATAAAGACAGAGCTTAACGGTATGGTGAAGCACAGCAGTACTCCCAAAATAAGTGAACCCACGGAATGGGTTAACAGCTTGCTATATGTTCAGAAAGGTAATGTTAAACTTTGTTTATGCTTAAATCCTAAGGACCTTAATAAGAAAATCATGAGATGCCATACCCACGATGAAGGAACTTGCGCACAAGCTTTGCGATGCAAAATATTTCTCAAAAGTGGATGCCAAGAACGGATACTAGTTGATTAAGCTAGACTCAGAATCACAGCAGCTGATCAGATTCATTAAATCTGGACAGTATAGGGAGATGTGTACAGAACAAGAGATTTCATTAGTATCGTCAAATTGAAAGAATGGATGAGAATTCTTGGCTTAGTAGATGTAGAACAGTTGAGGTAGCAAGATCAGTTAGCAGAGAAAGACCAAAGAAAGCTTGGGGAGAAATGATATGGATGAATTTGAGAGAAAGAGGGATAAATAAAGAACTGGCCAGAGCTAGATTAGTTTGGAAGTCAACTTCTAAGAGCTGTCCAGAAAAATCCACCAAAACTCAAAGAATTATCCAATCTTAATGAGATTTCCAATATGTATCGATCTATATAATAAAGTAAAGTCGATTTTTCCACTATCTCATTGGCTATTATAGGTTTAAACTAAAAGCTTCATATGCTAATATGTTCCGTCAGCCATTCAGGCTAATTCTCTATGCATGTTTCCAGTAAATATGTGCTCATTTCGTTTTCTTTCAAAATTTCTTACATTTTCTCTGGGTAAGCTGTTTCTCCTAACTCACTCTTTCACAGAGAAAGTTGCAGCCATTTTCACTCTAACACTAATACCTACTCCCACATCTCTCACATTCACCGGGGACTTTACTTAATAAGGAGAATTTTAATTAAATCACCAAAATTATTTCATATTTTCCTTTTTACTATTGTCTACATATTAAAATCTAAATAACGAACACTCCCTTTCCAGGCTTTCTGTATTTGCTGAATAAAGAAATATCGGATTTGATATCATATACACGGACCATTATTCATAGTCAACAGCAACTGTGAATATTTATGACTTTTTGTTTTATTTTCCTATAACATTCTTCTTGTGACACCAAAAAACTTTAACTATTTCTTCAGATTTCTACACTTCATTCTTTCGGCCATTCGGACTGCCTGTTCCTTATATATTGTTTAAATATTCTAAGTTAACAGAATAGCAATTAACGAACGTCTGGCCGCATCGACCGAATCACAAATGATGTCTTCACATGAGTTACTTTTTGATGTTCGACAAATAACACATTTTTTCACTGGTGTTTTGATTTGGCTTCATGTCTATTGATACCTTCTTCAGTTTATGTTCAGTTGAATGCTATCCTACCGATGCAATTTCAGAGTCGGTTTTTAGTATGAAGAAAATCTTCCCCCTCAAAGAGAGCCACTGGATTGGAACAAGATAAAAGTTGCCTCAGTATAGAAGAATTTTTCCTTCACTGACCGAGGACAGAACAGATGGAGATAAAATAAAAACAAATAAAACGGGAAAAAAATGGTTTTAGCTTTTAGATGTTCGTTAATGTTGTTTGAGTTTAATTGTTTCCGCAATTTTCATTCACCTATTCATTTAGAAAAAAACTTTACTCGCCGACAATATTAGCGAAAAGTAAACAACTATTCATACTTTAGGTGATCAAAATAAGAAATAACACTGTTGTCGTATGTTAAGACATACGACAACAGTGTTATTTCTTATTTTAATTCAGTCAGAATTAACAGTCAGACGTTTAGACTACTATTCTAAGTCAATACTAAATGGTTTTAGAATTCAGTTGTTCGCTAATATTGTTTGCATTTCATTGTTTATTAACATTTTCACTTTTTTCCATTATTTCGGAGTTTTGGTTGAAAATGCTGCAGTTTTGGTTAACATCTCCATTTACAAAAGAAAAAAACTCTGACAAAAAATTGCGATAAGTTATCTCTCTTGTTTTTTTCACCTTTTGTTTTTTTTTTTAACTTAGTTCACCCCAAACAAGGCAAGTTGCCACTGTAGACGTAAGGGGCTACTGAGAATTAGGGTGAAAGTTTTGGGGGTCATCCTAAATTGGGAGCTGTGCAGCAAGATGATTATTCACATTAGTTTTAAATTTCTGCATGTCAGTACAGTTGGGGAAACAGGGAGCAGGGAGGGACCTCCAAAGGCCGGAAGCACGAGGAAAGAAGTTATTGGAGTAGAAGGCTCTCCGCCATCTAGTGACCTCCACAGTGAATGGATGGGATTTAGCTGATTGTCGGGTTGGTTGAGTGTATTTACGTCGAGGGGGGTACCAGAGCAGCAAGTTCATCAGAGTACATTCCATTGAAGTACTTGTAAAACAAGCACAAGGATGCAACATTGCGGCGATGGGAAGGGGGCTGGAGCTTGGTGGATAGTGAGGAACCTATTAGATTAGCGACTCTTTTTTGGACCTTGTCTAAGAGGTAGAGACTAGTAGATGTGACAACAATACTCTATGAATGGGTGGATGGTGGCTTTGTAGAGATATAGAATACTGTCAAGTTTTCGAGCACTGTAGCAGCCTTGGCAATGTCTTCTATGTATTTGTTCCAATTCATGTTACCTGTGAATGTTAGGCCGAGGTGTTTGAACGTTGGACTCTCAGGTAGGATGTTATTTGCCATGGCAATCGGTGGTTAAGAGGTATTGATGAATACATAAATATATATATTTATAATTAATATATTTATAATATATATATTTGCAGGGCTTTACGTGCTCCACTACTTTTAGAGCTGCTCCCGCTCCTGCTCCAACGCCCAAAATTGGAGCTGGCTCCTCTCACGCTCCCCATTTTCAAAAAGGAGCCGCTCCTGCTCCAACTCCTATAAAAAAGGAGCGGCTCTTTTTCAGCGCTCCATAATGAAAATATACCTTCTTTCATAAACGTTCTATTCTGCCAATGAGTGGTCGAAGGATAAGGGTGGGCGTCAAAGGATCTCATCAATATGGGTGCGGATTTCACTTTAAGTGTAAGACTGTAAGATAATATTTGACAAAATCTCGCTAATATTTTGAGAGTTATAGAACATGTAGGATGAAGTATAGGATTATACGTAAATTTTCGTTTCCTGGGGTATAAAATAGAAATAGAAAAACTCCTGTCGGCCTGGCATAGTCCACATTCCCACAACAACTACCAGGGCTTTACGCGCTCCACTACTTTTGGAGCTGTTCCTGCTCCAACGCCCAAAATTGGAGCTGGCTCCTCTCACGCTCCCCATTTTCAAAAAGGAGCCGCTCCTGCTCCAACTCCCATAAAAAAGGAGCGGCTCTTTTTCAGCGCTCCATAATGAAACGTTCTATTCTGCCAATGAATGGTCGAATGGTAGGGGTGGGCGTCAAAGGATCTCATCGATATGGGTTGGGATGTCACTTTAAGTGTAAGACCGTAAGATAATATTTGACAAAATCTCGCTAATATTTTGAGAGTTATAGGAGAACATGTCGAACGAAGTATAAGATTACACGTAAATTTTCGTTTCCTGAGGTATAAAATAGAAATAGAAAAATCCCTGAAGTATTTTAAAATAATTTTAATTTTCATTACATTAACAACCTATTTTTTCAGGAAAGGAAAATTTGACCTGATATTTTTTCTATTTATTTTAGAAGAGAATTTAGATTTGTTTTAAGTAAATAAAGTTCTACTTTTAAACATTATTAGTGATTATTTTCTTTTTAAAGAAAACCTTTCTCTGGGAGAGGATAGACAGCCAGAGCAACATTAATCGTCGTGTGGTTGTTTAATATTTGTTTGTTTTACGAACGTAACTATATTGTATAATGTATATTATTATTTACCACAGAGAAACGCGCAAATACTTTCAAATAAATCGATTTATCCATTTTTTTTTCAATAGTAAAATTTTGGGCGAAAAAAACCCAACGAAGTTTATTTTTTAAAGATTGAATAAAAAAATATTTTTCATAAGTTGGCCAAAAAATATCAATAAATTGTCAATAATCAATTCAGAGATCCATTTAATGTCTTAAAATTTCATACAAAATATCTGGCCTAGACCTTGGGAGTTGAAAAGATATCGGGTCAAATTTTTCTCCCCCCGAAAAATTAACTGGAGCAAGTTTTCCTAGGTTGTGCAAAAACATTTATTAAAATTAAAAATTTGAAAAAAAAAGTGAAACGTCTATATTTGAAATCTCTAACAAAAGCAAATTGTTTACAATTTTAATATTCGATAATCGATTTTTTAAGATAAAGAAAGATTCTTAATCTACTTTCGGTTCTAAAAAAACAATAAATTAGTCAGAAAGTCTAATTATTTGCTTTTTTAAATTAAAATTTAAGATATTTTCTTTAATTAGTTTAAACATCGGTTTAATTGTAGAATAGGGGCCGCTGTTTTCTTTCGCTCATTTCGCTTGGTATTCGCCCAAATTTAGGATAAAACTGATTGCTAGTGTTAATTGTATTTTTGGTCCTGAAATAAAGTTCTCATTTACTTTTTAAAGTGTTGAGAATGTAACTTTAATTCCAGGTTTTAATCGCTGGCGGCCATGTTGGTTTTTATTGTTTTTTTTCCTTGGACTAAATATATTTTTTCCTTGGACTAAAGATATTTTTTCTGTTTTAACATTTTATTACACACAAAAAAAAACTTTGAACATTCTATTTACTGTTGTGATATATTATATACTAACCATCTACGTACTAACAGATAAGAACTACTTAGGATTCGAACGTCTCCATAACCTCACAGAATAAGCGTACGTAAATTCTCTCCTCATCCAAGCCTTTGTTATTCTTTACCTAATAATACTTTCGTAATTTTGTGGTCGTTAGCAGAATCTGAATTTGGTGATAACAAAAGGGGTTAAAAACACAGCTTAAAAGAAAACATGGTAAGGGCAAAAGATAAAATTAGAGGTTCGGTAGTGTTAAAATAGAGTTTTATTAACATTAAAATGGGGCTGGCTGCTTTTAATTCCCAAAGCTAGGTTAACCACGTTAACCTTGGTAACCAAGATAAAAAAAAACTTATGACCTGAAAGATCACATAGGAGTAAAGTTCGTTGGCACAGCGAACTGGAAACAAATTAATTCCTTTTTTTTTCATATAAAAACATATAATAAAGACTAAAGAAATCTTCTTATAAATTTAACAAAGGGGTCTCAAAGGGGCATAAAACAATAAAATAAAACTCAAAATATACAGGACCGTTGGTTGGCGAATCGTCTCCGGTATAGTTTGGACTAGTTTTTTCTTTTATATTGAAATGTCCGTTTCAAATGTCCCTCTTTATTTTTCTTTCGACACTTTTCATTCCAAGGATCTCCAAGTTCTTGAAATTACTTCTCAAATGAAATTCTCCTGAAACATCCTTCGTCCAAAGGGCAGTATTTGGGAATTTTCTTTAAATTTAAAGACGCTTGTCTTTACACAGCAAAAAAAAACTTTTGTCATAAGGTTGATCTCTTCAATGGAAAATATATTTCTTTAAAAATAGGGTCTCTCAGATACCCTGAATTTCCAAATAAAACGTTCTTACTCTAAGAACGAGTAGAAAACATCCAAATATTTTACGTCCATTTTGATAACAGACGGAGTCCGTTGGAACTGAACTGTTCTCTTCTGTTCCCAGGTCGGCACTGAAAAAAAAACCGGGAAAACAACTCGCAACCAGACCAAGGCTACACCGGAATGGCGTCACCTCTAGACTTCATTACAACGATGATGCTGTTGAAAAAAAAAGACCGGGAAAACAACTCGCAACCAGACGGCTAACCTTGACACACATTTGTACAGTGGCAACATGTTGACCTCCCCCACCCCTCATGCCCAAAATAGAAATAAATTTCCGAAACTACTTCATGGTGGCAGCTTTAAAGTAAACACAATAACAATCACGGCTCACGTTCTATAGCC
Organism: Sepiola atlantica; assembly: GCA_963556195.1. Classification (NCBI taxonomy): domain Eukaryota; kingdom Metazoa; phylum Mollusca; class Cephalopoda; order Sepiida; family Sepiolidae; genus Sepiola; species Sepiola atlantica. Next base: position 85,294,088 of record OY744516.1, read on the forward strand.
AAAAAAAATGTGTTCGGAGGATTTCGGAAGTAGAGGTTTTAGCAGATGGGAGAGGAACCAGGATATTTTGTAGAGTCGTCCCTCTATACTGGATACTATGGGTCTGATTTTAGTATCATTTTCTACCAAGAATTGCCTTTAAAAACATTTAAAAGGAGTACTTATTTTGGGATTAAAAATAACAAAAACAAAATACTTTCGCTTTCATCGCTCGTCTCATAAAACACAAAAACAAATAGCATAGCTAAGTAAAAGGGGGCTGGGAACAAAAGTGTAAGTAAAAAGACTTGCGGGCAATGCTGGATAGGTACAGGTAGTTATTCACTGAAAGGAGTCCCTTTTTGGAAGGAGTCCTTTTTTAAAAGGAATCCTTGACCTTTTGAAATCAAAACTGTATAATAAAATACAAAGACAAAACAATCTTGACTTACCTGTTAATTCCCTAGCCTTATCCGAAATCTCTTTTTTTGGCTTAAAAACGAGCTTGATGCTATTCTGAACCTTGTACTCAGATGCTGACATGAATTGTTCTTGTCCAATAGCTAACATACACAATTCAATAATCCCAGGTGCCACTAAACCTGTTGTTTCCAAATCCATAAATACCAAAGTGTTTACAGTTGGACTCGTTCCCTCAGCCATAGTAGCTTTTGATAGTCTTAACTGAAAAAGAAAAATGATAATGTTTCAAGACTGCGTTTAATTGTGTCAATACTGAAAAAGAATCTTTTCGTGAAGTCAAACATTTTTATTAATTGATGATAAGACTCTTTGAATCACTCGGAAATAAAACATGATTGGAAGTGAAACTGCTGTGATAATTACTGGCATAAAATATAGGCTTTATAATTTCCTTTAATATCTTTGGGAAAGGTATGAATCTATCTCTCCTCTGTGGAGTAGTCTATTGGACTTATTATATGGAGGGTATCCTTTGACTCAACACAGAGTAAACCCCAACAATACTGAACTAACCTGTTCATAGCAAACACTTTACATGTAATTGAGGCCAATATAAGCCGGCCTCTGTAAAACAGTATTAACTCATGGTCCGAGACTGGCAGACATTATACCTATCACTCTGACACTTTACATGGCGTCTCCAAAAGGACTTTGTTGTATAAAACTACGGAAAATTACCAACGTTCAAAATTCACAACTTTTAAGCATGGAAACGAGACCATCTGTAGACCAACAGTATTTACAACTCGTGCAACAACTTTTTAAGTCACAGAAAGAAAACATTAAGCTACAGCTGGAAGTATTTCATGGCCAACCGAACAGGTTCCACGACAAAAAACGACTGAACCTATGATAGAACCAGAATCAATTGACAGCAACTGAAATATATTTATCGATTCATGGAACCATTATAAAGAAATGTGCGAGCTGACAGACCCATTACTTATATGGAACTGAGAATGGCATACACCCCTTCTGACGTGAACAGATTGCGAGTGAGAGCCGAGAAACTCAACTTTGCCACAGCTATTACGACAAATAGGAATTGTCGCTATTAGAGGTTGCACAAAGAATTACATTTGCAGAATTTCCACTCTATGAAAGAGAAAGAGAGAGAATGAATCATGCACTTTCTTGCTCGTTTACGATCCCTAGGAAAATTTTCCCCACAAAACAAACTATCATTGGTAAGTAAACTATTCCATTGACATAGTGGAAACATCAGAGTAAGATATTGGCAGGGGATGCAACCTTCATAACTCTAGAGCAGAAGTTTAACAGGCTAGTCAGTCTAGAAACGACCGATAAGTCATCATCCTATCACATTATCCAGACAATGAACAACTGTCCCAGAAATTAAAAACCTTCAAGACTCTACAATATTCTAAGTCCTGTAAAATTCACCCAGACAGATCGAGATATCGTTAGGGTTACCTGGTAGCACAGATGGCCTGTTTAAATTGTAGGATAAACGACACATGGAGAGGGTGTGCCAGAAATAAAAAAGGGGTCCTCAAACAGGTGAAAAATTAGGTGAAAGAGGAATCCCATATTCTCATCATTAAATAGTTCCAACATAATGACCTGCCAATACAGATAAAGGAGACATAGGGGTAAAGCCAACACAGCACAACTAAAATCTATGCCTCACCTCATTTGGAACAGAAGCATGTTCCAAGTGATTCAAATCTACCACAACCCTTGACAATAGAGATAACCTTAACTTCTTGCTTGATTATCGGGAGTTTTCTGAACATATTTTTGCAATCCTGAGTATTGGCGTTCTATCACTGAAACTAAATTCACTAGCTCGAGATGCTTCGTTTGGGTTAGGGTTTAGCAATTCTGGGAGGAGGTGTCACATATTGAGAATTTTATAGTAATAAGATTGAAATATAGTTGAATCTTATAATTAAACTTTTCAATTAAGAAATAGATACATATTCCCCCGCCCCCAAATAAATATAGGCTCTTTTCATGGGAAGGTGTTAAAATCCTCCTTCCCAATGTGACAAATCTGCGTACGCATTTGTGAAATATACAAGCATTTCAAGTGTTTTAAAAGCGGCAGGGCCGGCCTTAGGCAAACTAGGCAGTCGATTGGTGGAGGCCTCGCAGGAATCAAGAAAAAAAGTTTATATATGGTATAACATAATGCTCATTATGCATAAAACAAAATGCATAATTTATAATTACTGATAAAAAGTGCATTAAATATAAACAAATCAGCAATATAATACAAAGAATTCTCTACATCACTTCACTACAGGAATACAAACACACTCTTTTCACTAACACACAAAATGATACTGATAAGAATTCTCTACGTCTACATCACGCGTAGCGTGTGATATCAATGCATATTTACTTGCATATGATGAAACCAAGGCAATCTATTTATAGTCATCGCATTACGTCTATTTTATTTTGATTTGTAATTGACTGCTGGCTAATTATAAACTGTGTGTAATGTACTAATTTATGGTGTCGCAGGAGCCAGTCACCTGCGTGAATGGTCTTACAACTAAGACAAACAGACACAGACAAACATAACAGTAATGGCAAAGACGAGAGGACAAAGCAGATGAACAGTGTAAAAGGATCACAGTTTATTTGCACTAAAGGTACAATAATGGAGATCTGGAGAAAAAGGGTTGATGATGTCTCTGGAAACTGGATTAGAGAAAGGCTGGATCGACAGGACAGAGGTCTGGAACATGGATAGCTGGAAAGGACAGTTTGACAGAAAATATATCTGGATCCTGGATAGCAGGGTGCTGGATTGACAAGAAAGACATCTGGAATCTGAGGCAGCTTGGGATTATGTCACACGGGGTTTGATGTGGACGTCCCTGAGAAGTAATGATGTGCCTCAGGTCGGTTCGGTCCATGTGGACGTGGCCAAGGGCTGGATCAGCAGGAAAGGCTGGATGGATAGGAAAGATATGTTACGAAATGGTGAATACTCAGATCGCCATTGGCTGGTTTATTCGAACCATAAAAATGCTGTATTTTGTTTTTGCTGCCGATTATTCTCAGATCTAAAATCCAAGTTCACAAGTAAAGGAAATAGCAATTGGAAAAACATGTCCAGTCTTCTAGCTGATCATGCTGATCATAAATCATCCATGAAGCACATTCGTGCTAACGGCACTTGGATTGAACTTGAAAATCGGTTGAAGGAAGGAAAGACAATTGACAAGGAAACACAAAAACTTATGCAAAAAGAGACTCAGCACTAGAACAATGTTTTACAAAGAATCATTTCAATTGTGCAGTTTCTTGCAGAACAGAATTTAGCACGTCATGGTACTGTGGATCGATTATTTTAAACAAACAATGGAAATTTGGGGATTGGTCGAATTGTTAGAAAGTATGATTCATGCCGAGAAGATCATTTACGATGTATAAAAACCGAAGAAATTCATGATCATTACTTGGGCAAAAGAATTCAAAATGAGGTAATTAATCTGATCGGTGATGCCGCCTTGAAAAAAATTATAAATAATGTTCAAATTTCGAAATATTATTCCATCATTGTGGACTGCACACAAGTGAAGGAAATAGCGATTGGAAAAACATGTCCAGTTTTCTAGCTGATCATGAATCCTCCATGAAGCACATTCATGCACATTCGAGCCAATGACTGATTTTGCAAATATGCAACATTGTGAGTGTACAAATAGAAATCAATGAATATTTTGTTGGATTCATAACTGTCGATGACAGCGGAAGCATGCTTAAAAAAGCTTGAAGATCTGAATTTATGTTTTCAGAATTGCAGAGGCCAAGGATATGATAACAGAGCGAATATGAAAGGCTGCTAGCTGATGTACAAAAACGTCTACTTGAACTCAATCCGAAATCATTTTATGTGCCAGTCTGAATCTAATTCTTGGAGACATGGCAAAATCTTCAGTTGTTGCAACAACACTCTTTGGAGTTTTGCATCAAATTTATCTTTTGTTTGGCGCCTCAACACAGCGCCGGAAGATCTTGAAAAACCATGTAAAAATCTGAGAGTAAAGCCTATTTCCGATACATGCTGGGAATGCAAGATCGATAGTGTGAAAGATGTTCGTTATCAAACAGCAGCAGTGTATGATGCATTGGTGGAAGTGTCTGAAAATGCCAACAATCCAAAAGCAAAGACCGAAGCAGCTGGCGAAACAACTAAAAAATGTTCAATTTTTGGTTACTTTAGCCATTTTGTACGATATTCAAATGAATGTGATCAGAAAATTGATGCAATCGAAAGACATGCAATTTGACATTGCACTGGAATGTATAAAAAGTGCAACAGAGTCATGAAAAAATACGAAGAAAATGATTTTGTATCTGCTCAAATTTCAGCCAGAGAATTGGCTCAAGAATTAGAGATGAAACCAGATGAAATGATAAGCTTGAGACGACGGAAAGTGTGCAAACAGTTCGACTATGAAAGCATACATGAATGATTGAAAAATATCGAATGGAATTTTTAATGTTTTGTTAGATCAAGCAGTTATGTCATTGACTGCACATTTTGAGCAAATGAGACGTCATATTGGTCTTTTTGGATTTCTGCATAAGATGCAGAATTCGACCAAAACGATTTGATGAAATGTTGCATGGATTTGAATATTGCGCTCAACGATGAATATTTTCCAACATTGTTCCAGATACTGTTTCGTCTTCTCTTGATGCGTTACATTTTATTTATGATCATGGTTTCAAAACTGCTGTTTCAAATGTTATTATAGTCCTTTGTATAGCATTGACAATTCCGATCACTGTTGCATCGGGAAAAAGAAGTTTTTCGTAGTTGAAATGAATAAAAACTATTTAAGAACGACTATAACGCAAGAACGCCTGAACAGTCTGGCAATGATATCTATCGAATGAGATATAATCCAGTCTCTGGATTATTCACAATTTATTCAAGACTTTGCTGCCATCAAAGCACGAAAAGATGATTTTTGTTGAATTTTTATGACATGTTATTTATAAAAATAACATTTCAGTTATTTGTTGATTTAGATATAAATACAGGTAGTTTTTAATAAATTGCGTAATTTTATTTTTTAATTTTCTATTTCATTTGGGGCCACCAAATTCACTTTGCCTAGAGCATCTAATTACCTAAGGCCAGCCCTGAAAGCGGGTATATAGGATCAAATAGAATAAAACTCGACTTCACAAAATGTAAGCCAACAGACTGCCTATGGCTAGACAATCTGTCTAAATCTGTAACAGAGACAAGCAATTCAAAATTTATGATCAAATCACTAATATAACATGTGATGAGCACAGAGGGCAAGCCCTGATCTATTTCTCTAACAAAGATCAGGCAAAGTCTGCATTGAAAAAGATGAGAAATTAATTTTTATAAAGAACTCAGGGTGAATACAAAATGATTTTGTTAGCCAAAACAACCAATATAGAACAGACAAGTTGCCTCCTCCAAACCCTATCTGCTTGGGAGGGGGGGGGGGAGGTGTCATATATTGAGAATTTTATAGAAATAGAATTTCTATTGTTGAATCTCATTTAAGAAATAGATGCATACCCCCCACGACCGTAACAAGATATGAAATTATCAAAAAATATCAACCCTTCTGTTTGAAAGAAAAATGATTAACATTTTTTCTGCCTATCCCTAAACACTCAAGAAATAGGCACTGCTTTTAGACCAAGTTTTGGGGAGGAGGATTTTAAAACCTTCCCACGATGTGTATGTGTTTTATTTTATGTCTTGAGTGAACTAACAACAAACAAGGTATCCAACAAACAACAACACGTTTATAATTGCCTTTTCCTCTACAGTCTTTTGAAAGCAACACCAGACAAATAGTAGAAAACAGAGCAAGCTTAAACTGATAATCTCCCTTGCTTCGATCTGCCTTACGAAATTATGTTACACTATTACCTAACAACTTTCCAATTGATCAAAGTGTACTATCTGGTCTGTCATCAATCAGGGAACGAGAAATCCTTCTTCCTATTTACGTGCTTCCCACGAGGGCTGGGTGTGATACAAGGTCGATCTTAAACCTAAATCTCCCCCCCCCCCCCAAAAAAAAAATGTGATTCTACTTTATTTAGGTGATTATGTGTGACCAACCTGAAAAACATTGCAGAAGAACAAACAATCATTTTAGAATTTAGAGTGGAGTTTTGTATATAAATTTAACGTTTTCCAGACATTTCTAGCGTTCCATCTTTTTTTGCTATGGGAAATAAATTCTGTGCGTTTTTTAGGCGGGGGTGGGAGTAGTTCTACCTTTTTAGGCGATTATGTGTGGTTTCATATAGATAGAATTCAGATGTCTTCTTTGGCACAGAAATGATTTAGCATGCTTCCCATGATCTAACTCTGATGTTAGAAAATATCACACCTTTTATATATAGCTGGTTCTCTCTGATACCCCGGATTCAGTGACTAGTCAGTACTATGTATTATTTTGGCATTTTAGAAACTCCTCTATTTCAAGTCCACTGGAGCATGTCTATAGCTCAGTGTCAGCTACAGTCAGCTATACAGTGAGTACAGAAGGCTAGTTGTTCCCATGAGCCTCCAGAATTAACATCTTCCCTTGAACTTTGTTAAATGACCTGTCTAAAACAAGGCAGGTTTTTTATTTGCTTAATTATTCTTTTTATTTTTGATTAAGTGAATCTGAAAATATTTTTTATAAAATTATCAATATTTGGGAAGTTATATGGGTTTCAAATTTACCCTGTTATTATTATCCTGATTATTGTTGATATGGGTATCACATACACATCCATTGTTTCGGACCAGCTATGACATATTAGAAAACACGTCATCGTTGGGAGTAAACGGAATATTTTCTGGGTTCAAACGGAAATAAAAAAAAAATGAAAACATTATTATTCAGATAAGTAGACTATAAATACAACATGCTGAAGGAACAACAATAACACACGAAAAAAGTTAGAATGGCCCGGAAATGGAGGATCATTTTATGTTAAATTTTGTATACGAAACTGATCCCCACTCTAAATTCTAAAAAATTGTTTGGGATTGTTTGTCTTCTTTCGGACAAATTCTTCAGGGTGTTCACACGTAATCGCCTAAAAAAATGTAGAATCGCATTTTAGAGAGGGGGTCGATTTAACTGAAGGTGTTAAGTAGGGGCCTCCAAAGCTAACCATAGAATTTACCCCACCCCTATATGTAACACGATGTAACTTTAATATAGGTTAACATTATCATCATAATTTTTTTACCATTCAAAAGAAGAAATATAAAATAAACTGCTGATGATTTTTTGCAATTTTTTTCAGCGTACGAAAATAATTAAAATGAGAAGCTAAAAACGTGTGTACTTTATTGATGCTTTAAAACAACGTTCTTATATAGTGTGGGAATAAATCCAAATGTAAGAAAAGATCCAATTCAAAGTCAATACCCTAAAAGGGGCCGAGGCAGCAGTTGGGGGTGGGTTGCAAAAGGAATTGCTCCCTTAGCGACCCAACCAATAGGTCCGGTAACAATATGTAATGGGGCAGAGAACGGATTTCTCTGCAGGAGTAACGATCCAGTGTCTGGTCTATAGTGAGTCGAATTCTGTACTAATTCTGTTCACCACCAAGCTCTGGGACACAATAACACTTCTAACAGTTCAACAACTGATCACACCGGTGAGAGGTAGAACCTCTATTTATAGGCTTGTAACAACCTGCCACCCCCATCTAAACATATATAAATATCACCTATTTATTTCTGCTCATGTTGGTTTTTTCCCCACCCCACTTGAAGGCCGGCACTTTCTTTTTTTTTCTTACAATAGTGGCGATTTTTCGTGCTCTGATAGACACGTGTTTAGTAAATCTAGCAAAAATCAACTAATGGTCAGATTTTCACGAAATCTTTTATACTTATTCATTATTGGACTAATTTATATTTAAAAGGCTGATTTCATAAAATATAAGAGGGGAACTATTTTTTCTAGATTTTTCTATTTTTTCTAGATTTTATGAAATTTGAACAAAATATATTCAGGTCCATCGAAATTTTAATGTGGAAGAGTCTTAAAAATCAGATTAACTTTTTTTTATTATTGGTGCCGTATTTTGGTGAAGTATCCGTAAATCCATAAATAAAAAGTGGAAATGAATACGATATCATTTTTTGAAAATTTTTACTTCATTTTCTCATTAATTTAAACTACGATCTGTTGAATTGTTAAGCAAAAAGAATGTTCTAAACAATAATGAACTTTTCAGAGGTTTTAATTCATTTAAATGACTTCATCATTTAGACATTTTAAAGTTTAAACATCTATTTTGAAAATACGGTTTCCCAATTTTTCTAAATATTTGAATATAATATAAACATAACTGTTATTAATAGTAAAAGACCGACATCAACTTCGTCCGAATAATTTGTGCTTTTTTATAGAATGTTTATTTGCTCGAGGTAAGCAAGCATTTCGTCAAATTCCTCTGACGCTATCAAACTATGGAAGACCGAATAAACTTTATTAACGTGTCAACTCGTTAAAGGGAAAGTAGTCGCTTTTGCAAACGCACGTGTGTAAATGTTATTGCTCTGCTTACGAGGGTTTTAGTTTGCTTACATTCTTTAAGCTGAAAAGAAACTTTATACGACAAAAGTAAGTATTATATACTATCATTTTTCTTTTTTCAAATTTAAATGCTTATCCATTCAAAATTCTTTCGAATTTTAATTTTATTAGGTGAAAATCCGACCTGATTTAAAATTTATTTTCACTTTGAAATGATCTCATTTATTTTAATTGACAAATAATATTGTTAAATCATTAACAAACCACAATACTTTTTCAATTTTCATTTGATTTTTATTATATATGAAATTGATATGACTTGGTTAGAAGTTATAATAACAAAAATACCCAGAGTGTAAGGTCTTTAAAAGAGGATGGTTTATTACAATGTATATCTTGTACAAAACAATAGCACTACTGGTAATCTAATAGGATCAACCTAATACATTCGAATACCGTCGAATACACATACTACTGTTCATAGTATATATATATATATTCTACAGACTGGCTCACTTCTTTAGTGATTGAGAGGAATATCAATACCTCCCCCCTGAAGCTGAAAATCTCCCTTGAAATTTCTGCTTCTAATATTTCTTCCTTTCAGAATCCGGGCTGAAGCGCTCCACTGGTTTTCTTTCACATGTGCTTTCTTTTATTCCGAACTAATGGAATTTGATCCGTTCCAGTTTGGGCCGAAGACAAATTTTGTTCGGTTCGTAAGGCTAGTCCAGTAGATGTGTACATAGGTTTGTGTACAATATTGAGTTTTGGCATTTCAAAAGCATCACATAGAATCTCTATTGGGACTTCTTCCTCGTTTTTCAATTATTTTCAGCACATCATGATCTAATTTGGTTAATGTGTCTTTTACATACACATTTTTGACTTTTTATAGTGTAGACCACTTTGCCAATCATTTTCTGAATTATACCATCCATCCAATAACTTTTTCCACTTTGGAAAAAACGGTTGTCGATCTTATCAAAAGCCTTGGACTGATCCAAATTGATCAGCACAGCTTCCGTGTCATCTTCTATTCTGTGCGAATCAGATGCAAATTGTTTTGAATTGATCTCCCCTTCACAGTATAATTCTGCTCAGGTTTTACCAAGTCGCCAACAACAGTCTGCAAACGATTCACAAGAACTCTTGCCAAAATCTTTATCTCTGTGTTTAGCAGAGTTATGGGCCTATAATCATCTAGATGCTCCCCACCATGCTGGCCCTTTTTCTTCAGCAATAGAATAACTCCCTTGGTAACCTGTCCAGGGATGGATCTCTGAGTAAACCAATGGTTGAAAAATAAGTACCAAGATGGGTGACAGCTTTTAAGTAAAATTTGTAGGGCAAACCATCAAGTCCCGGAGATTTGTTATAACTGACCTGCTTCAACACAGTAATGATCTCGCACTCCGTAACCATACCATCACAGCCAGCCGCTGAGCCGCCAGAAAGCGGGGCGAGTCGGTTAAATAGCTACCAAACTCCTCGACACGGAGTGTTGGCAGTTGGGTTAAGCGCTCCTTCAAATGCTCACAGAACCCCTCGTAAATCTCACGAGACGATAAGAGGGCACGTCCTTCCATATTTTTGACTTTCCGAATGTACCCGTCCGAACCATGATGTAGAGCAGCCTTACACTCAACAGCATCAACTTTCATGGCTTCGTTCGAAACTTTCTTTAACCTAGCCCTAAATACTTGACCTTCATACTGCTCGCTAGCCAAGCGATTTAGGTCCCCTTTAGTTAGTGCTATATCTATGGGATTCCCTCCAGCCACCGCCCGGGTCAGTCTATCATCTAATCGCTTTTTTGCCCTAGCCTTAGTAATCTTGCTGACTCATTCTTTCCAGTCATTTTTAAAATTCAACCGGAAATGACATCGGAGAGAATATGCGGGAGGGGGATTCAAAATAATAGATGCTAATATTTATTTATTTATTTCCTTCTTTCTTTTCTTCCATCCTTCCTTTCTTCATTACTTACTCCCACCCTCCCTTTTATTCATACCTTCTTCCTTCCTTCCTCCCTCCCTCCCTTTCTCTCTCTCTTCACACCCCTCTCCCTTTCTTCTTTCCTTCCTTCTTCATATAATACAAATATGACACAAATTACAACAGAGGGAGGCTGCTGAGGAGTGGGTACAAATTAATAGACATTATTTGTATTCATATAAAATAACGTCTCAATCAGTGAAGTTACAGGAAGAAATAATTATACTCCACCAGTGTTTGCACTAATATTTGTATTCATATAAAATATCAAAGGAAATAGCGGTGCTTCTGCAGTATAGGGTACCTAGGAAATATCGGTGCTTCTGCAGTATAGTGTACCCATGAAATATTGGTGCTTGTGCAGTATAGGGTACGTAAAACTATTGGTGCTTGTGCAGTATAGGGTACATAGGAAGTATCGGTATAACATAGACCCCACACGCCTCTTCTGACCCCGTGGGTATCGTTGGCCACTCACGCACAGGTGTTTGATATCCTGGTCGCGGTGCCACTTATAACAGGTATCCCACTCTCTTCTGCGTCACGGAATCACTTATAACATGGTCTCTGCTCGCTGCTCACACCTCTGGTTCTCTACACAGAGATCTTGCCAGACCGTGAACACTCTCTAGCCGATCGTCGTAGTGGCAATAACAAAGAATATGTCGATCGAAATTCCTCCAGGCCGGGATGACGACGATGATGATGATGATTGCTTCGTTGATTCTGTGAAGGCAAAGGTTATTCAAGCAGAACAAATTAACAATAACAGTGATGCAACAACTCGGCGGGGTCTTTTTGTAGGAAAAGTAATTATTATCAAAGGTAAAAGAAAAGAATTGATGTTACATTGAATTAATGTCTATCGTATGGTAAATGTCTTTGGCACTAAGCTATTTCGTTGTCTCTCTGTGCGTGTGTGCGTGTGTGCGTGTGTGCGTGTGCGTATCCATTTACAACGATTATTTTCACAAGTTAAACTTATCTAATGGAACGATGGGAGTTTGTTTTTGTCCGGCTCTCTGTTCATAGTCGAACTGGACACGTGCCCGGTTCGCGACTGGCGTCTTCGCCGCCTAAGTGTGATCTGTTTCCTCGTTCTAACTCAAAGTCCTTTCTCTTACTGAAAAGGTGTATGGTCACATTCTCCTTTTCTCCAACATATTTCTCTACGTGTTTCTTCCTCTCTCGGGGGTTTGGGGGGGCGTCCCGTTTTCAATGACACAGATAAATGGGATTTCCCTTTCTGATTTTATTGTTATAATTTACTCGTTTTCTTTCGTTGTGGAGCAAAGGCCGTTTGCTCTAATTAATGACGACAAGCTTAGATGATTTACTTGTCCAGCTCGCGTGGGTCTCTCGCCAAACACTGTCTCTGAAACAAAATGGGATTTCTGTTATCTCCAAGCTGACATCTGTGAAGCGTCGGCCCCGTGTGGGGTTGAACAAAACCGACTTTCAACACGACTTCTCCCGCCAGCTCGGCTCCCTTTTTCCGTTGTCTGAATAAGCCTGTTTCCACGAATATATGTACTAGTCTTATATCTCCACTTCGTTTCCAAGTAGAGCCTAGCATCATAACCAAGATGCATACTAGTGCGTAACTAGGGTACCCGATCCCCGTCGGCCCCGGCTGCGTTGTCACATCCGCCCCCTCCTTTTCTGTGTCATTTACTCGCGATTGACATCTTCCAGACCGTCGCCCTTCCCCGCACACACAGAGAGAACAACGGACAACACAATCAAACAACAATAATAAAAAACTGTATCTAAAAAACGGAACAATAAGTTTTCTTTTTCTGTTTTGTTTTCTTTTGTCCGTCTTTTTTTTCTTCTTCTTTTCCTCTTTCCAGTCTATTAAAACATCAGGGCTACGTATGTATGGGTGTGTGTGTGTGTATGCATTTTGTGGTTCTTGTGTTGGAAGGGGGTAGGTGACAAAATTAATTATTTACACATGCAATTAAAAGTTTGTTACTAGAAAATGAGGGCTCACAACGCCCTTACAAATTACTCCACCATCCCCTTCTCCTCGGAATCAATCTCTACATCTTCACTGGTCATCCACCTGGATTTCCAACAAGGACAGCGATTCCTGTCCCCGCTCGTGGTCTGGGTGCAGTGTACTCAAGGGTAACCCTTCTTCGCTCATGCACTCGGCTGTCAATGTATTCGCGCCGTCCAATTTCTCCCTACGTCTTTCTCGCGCTCTTTTTCTTTTCTGCAAATGCTAACCCTATCAATTATGTGTACAATTACCCCTAACATCGGCCAAGCCACTATCGTAACCGTATCTAATTCTACTTTCTAACGTGGATTTTCCCTTCCTGTGGGGCTTAATCTAGCCATCAATTTTTTTCAAAGCTAATAGCTTATTACCTTCTGATTATGCAACACATCTTAACACATTATAATACTTTCATAACTGTTCGGTGGGGTCGACCGGTAATCTCAAACGATCGGGTAATTCGGCCTGTATCTGTAACAACACCTCTCTTGATCTGCCGAGGTTATTATACTCAGCGACAAGTGTCTCAGCGATAGTGTATCCAACTGTGCACCCAGTGCACTCACTCGTCGGTGTCAACAACTGAAATTATCTCGGTACAGACCTGTCTGGTTCGTGTACCTTCACTATCATTGCGTCGACCCCCTCGGCCATTCTTTCTTTCGTTCCCTTACCTGGGAAAACAATTCTCTCAGACTAGCACCTTCTTGGCTCCCTTCGGCCCGGTGACATTCGATATCGATGCGCCTTCTCTGACTGCATGCGACAGTAACCCTTTTGGTTCTTCCCTATCACTTCCAATTTCTTTGTGATCATTCTCTCATCGCTTCCCGACACTGTTCCTAATAACACATCGAGTGCCGCTCTCAGCATCGGGGGGCACTGATTTCTTCTGCCTCGTCTGTATCAACACTATCTTTCTTAGATAGGATCTCATATCCTTCCCTTCGTTTATCACTACTTCTGTGCCCTTTTGTAAGGCGCACCACAAGCTAGCATATTCCCGGTTGTTCGAACATCTGTCGATTACTTCAACTTTCTTTTGTTTTTAAAACTCACTATATACCTGCCTGGTCGTTTCGGCAGCAGCCCGTCCAGCTGCAGGTATATTACTACTTGTGATCGACCATTTGGATCTAACCACTACGACCCTCCATCGATCCCAGTTATGCATCTCTCTCTATCATTATCTATCCGTTTATTTCCGGGGGTGGGGGACATCCAAGACAACTGTCCATGCCACAACCACCAGCACCGCACATGCACGGGGACCCTCCCTGCACACGGTGGAGCCAACAGATGCGACACAGCACAACCTCGGCTTCTTCCCCCAAATCTCTGACTATCTTTGGCTTGGCTTTCCTACTATTCTGTGGTGGGGCGTTTTGCTCCCCTCAACTGTAACGTCATAGGCAATTCCTCTAACTTTTTGGCTAACTGATTCTCTCTCAGTCTCTTCTGGAGCTGGGCAAGGGGGGTATTTTGTCGCTCTCCTCCCACTCACTAGACTCATCAACCGACCTAGCAGTCGGGTTTAATTCGATCTCTCTCTCTACGGGGGGGGGGGGGTTCATTGCTTCTTGGGGTTTCTCATAAACCGGCGAACAAAACCCAAGCCCGTCTTCTTCCTATTTAATTTCACTATCCTTCACTAAACTTATCATTCTGGGGGCCACCCTGCCTTTTCTTCTCTGCGGGGTGGCCTCTGTAATATAGGTAATATAGGTGCTTATGCAGTATAGGGTACATAGGAAATGTTGGTGCTTCTGCAGTATAGGGTACATAAAAAATATCGGTGCTTCTGCAGTATAGGGTACCTAAGAAATACCTGTGCTTCTGCAGTATAGTGTACCCATGAAATATTTGGTGCTTGTGCAGCATAGGGTACATAGAAAATATCGGTGTTTGTGCAGTATAGGGTACATAGAAAGTATCAGTGCTTCTGCAGTATAGGGTACATAGGTAATATCGGTGCTTATGCAGTATAGGGCACATAGGAAATATCGGTGCTTCTGCAGTATAGGGTACATAGAAACTATTGGTGCTTCTGCAGTATAGTGTACATAGGTAATATAGGTGCTTATGCAGTATAGGGTACATAGGAAATTTTGGTGCTTCTGCAGTATAGGGTAAATAGGAAATATTGGTGCTTGTGCAGTATAGGGTACATAGGAAGTATCGGTGCTTTCACTGTGTACGGTAAAAAAAATTTAACTAAAAATGTTTCTTGGGGGGGGGGGGGGAAGTAAAAATTTGGGGGGGGGGCGATAAATTTTTTTGGGGGGGTAAACTTTTTTTTTTTCACTAAAAATATTTCTTTGGGGTGGGGAGAGTAAAAAAAATTTTTTGGTGGGGGCGAAATTTTTTTTGTTTACACTCGTTTTTGAGAAGTGTGGATGTAATGTAGTATCTGTTCTGCTTCTAATTAGCAAAAATATGCGACTGGGCGCTTGTGCAGTATACCGCCTGTATGGAATGCGTTTTTAGGGGGCTTGTGCAGTATTGCACCCCTATGGAATACGTTTACTTCTTCATGAACAGAGATACAAAAGCACCATATGGGTTCTTTGATATGACAGAGGCGACTTAATATGAGTTCTTTTTTATGATAGTGACACAATATGAATGAACTTGATTTTTGTTCTTTGATACAACAGGGGCACATTAATATGAGTTCTTATGTATGCGCACTGGGGTGGAAATAGGTACGTATATAGTATGCGCACCGGGGCGGAAGTAGGTACGTATAAAGTATGCGCATTGGGGCGGGGATAGGTATGTATATAGTATGTCCACCGGGGCAAAGATAGGTATGTAGTATTCACACCGTGGTGGTGACAGGTACGTATATAGTATGCGCACCAAGGCGGCTGTAGGTATGTATATAGTATGCGCACCAGGGCGGCTGTAGGTATGTATATAGCATGCGCACCGGGACGGCGATAGGTACATATTTAGAATGCGCATCGGGGCACGATAGGTACCTATTTAGCATGTGCACCGGGGCGGCAGTAAGTAACGTATTTAGCATTCGCACCGGGGTGGTGATTGGTCCGTATTTAGCATTTGCACCGAGACGGCGATAGGAACGTATTCAGCATTCGCACTGGGAGGAGAAAAGTTACGTAGTTAGCATTTGCACCAGGGCGGCGATAGGTACGTATTCAGCATTCGCACCGGGGCGGGGAAAGGTACGTATTTAGCATTCGCACTGGGGCGGAGATAGGTATGTATATAGTATTTTCACCGGGGTAGCGAACTAGCAAAAGTGTGTGCCCCTATGGAATACGCTTACTTTGTCTTCTTCTTCATGAAGCAACATATGGGTTCTTTGATATGACAGGGGCGACTTAATATGAGTTCTTTGTTATAATAGTGACTACATGAATGAACTTGATTTTTGTTCTTTGATACAACAGGGGCGCATTAATATGAGTTCTTATGTATGCACACTGGGGTGGAAATAGGTACGTATATAGTATGCGCACCGGGGCGGTGATAGGTACGTATATAGTATGCGCACGGGGGAGGCAATAAGTATGTATTTAGTATTCGCACCGGGACGGCAGTAGGTATGTATATAGTATGCGCACCGTCCTGGTGCGCATATTATGTAGGTCCGTCTGCCAATCCATCCATCTACATCCGTCGCTCCACCTACGTCCGTTCAGCTACGTAAGTCCGTCTGTCCAGCTACGTCCGTCTGTCCAACCGTCCGTCCACCTATGTGAGTTCGTCTGTCCATCCGTCAATCAAGCTACGTCCATCTGTCCAGCTACGTCTGTCTGTCGGTCGGTTTAGCTATGTCCGTCTGTCCGTCAATCCAGCTATGTATGTCCATCCGTCAGGCTACTCCTGAGGGGGGGAGGCGCACCAGTGGACAAAAAAAATTCTTTTTAACTAAAAATATTACTTTGGGTGGAGGAGAGTAAAAAAACCTTGAGGGCCATTAGCCGGTGCGATGCCTCAGGCCAAACTTGAAGGGAGTATCGGCATTCGCTGGTGTGAGCGCCTCAGGCCAAACTTGCAGGGAGAGTGTCGCCATTCGCCGGTGTAAACGCCTCAGGCCAAATTTAAGAGAAGAGTGTAGGCACTTTCACGTGGAGGAGCTTCGAGCAAAAGTATATGGATTCGCGGGTAGGAGGCGAATAAGATAAAGCTTGGGAGGGATCTCATAAGATGAGATAGTTGTTAATGTAATTAAGGAAGAGGGAAATAAAGGATATTGAATGATAATCTGATTTTTGATTGAAAAATGTAAGATCAAGACCTATAGGATAGGACTAGATAATACACTTGATCTCAGGCAAACCGAAAACAAGCAGGTCAGTCTCTAGATGGGAGTGGGAGCTAAGAGGGACATCAAAAAATAAAACAGATCAGGGATAGAATATGGGAATCGATGGTGCCCTCCAAAATAAAAACAGCATTTATGGCTGGGCAAGGGCAAAATAAATATGGGGAGTGGGCATCTTTGGAGGCTCTCTATGACCAAAAAATAAAACAGGATCAGAACTCATTTATTTCACTAGCTGAGAGTCTTTCTAAATAACCAATTCTAATGGATGGGTTCCATAGAACCCAGGACTGCGTGTGCCATGCCTAGTCAGGGAACACGTACTCATACCTGGCTCCTCGTCGGATGCATAAACTAGTGTCATGCACCCACCTCCTATTGAACTTCATGCAATGTAATCTTTTCCAATCGCATCTGATCTTCACTTTAAGCTGATGTTTAAAGTAAACAACCAGATCCCCATCGGAAACAAATCCAACCCCATGAACCTCATCAAGACGTGTAACCCACGCCACTAGTCTGGCTACAGCTAAGATAGCAAGAAAAACATTTTTTTCTGCCTAAGCCACGGCGGAGCTACATCAAGGACCAAGGCTGCTCGGCGTCGATGTAAGCCGCTACCTCTCTGACATACTCCCAGAGTTGCCGAACTTTGCTGCAAGTGAAGAAGGCATGCTTGGCTGTTTCTTCTTCTCTGTCTTCACAGCGCAGGTATAAAGGATTGACCATTAAGCCATCTGCGCGTAGTTTGGCAAAGAGGGGCAGTGCGTTCCAAACCAATTTCCAGGTCAGAAAATACTCAGAATTGTTGAGATAACCCTGGCCCGGCGCCCAACTCCACTGAGAGCGGATCTCCTCCTCCGATCATCCCAGCCGCTCACCAAGCGGATCCAAAGCGGTACCCTCCACTAATTCCCTATATAGTTTCTTCCGAGGTGTGCAAAGGACCTGATCCCTGGCAGTGCTTTAAGCTTAAATTCGGTGAAGAACTTTGATTCTCCCCTCGGCTTACGACGGCCTTCTACCAAAAGGTCAGGTATGAGATTTGGAAAAGCGCTCTTAACCGCAGGGACCCACAAAGTATCCTCTAACAAAGTGCGACCCAATCTTTTGGCATGTCAGGCATTCCCAAACCTCCCTCGTTTGAATGTTGAGTACAGACCGCTCTGCGCACATATGGCTTTCCTCTCTCCCAGAGAAGCGAGAGGAGTAGATGCGTGAAAGCCAACAAGCGGTATGCAGGGAGAGGTAGTACAGCCAGTCGGTAAAGGATAAGAGGAAGCACGTAAGTGGTGCATGCCTCCGCTCTACCTTTTAAGGAAAGTTTCCTTCAAATCCAAATCCCTACCGACGATTCGACCGTTGACTGTATTTCTGACCAATTCTTATCTAGCTAAAGGCTCATCCGAACCAAATGCCAAGAATCCGAACCAGGCCATCTGACCAGCTGAAAATACCTGAAAGCGTAGACTCTCTGCTCCAGGCCCCCAACCGCAGGCCATTGTAATTGTTGCGGTTGACGACGGCCCCTGTAACTTCTTCATAACGAGCGAGCGCCTTAATCACTGTTGCAATGTCAGTACGACTCGACATGAATACGGTTATATCATCGGTGAACGCAGAAACCCTGACTCGCGCTCTGTCAGGAAGAACAATTCCACGCAGGACTGGTCTCGTCACCCCATCCCTTAATTTTCGAAGCAAGGGCTTCAACGCCAGGACATAAAGCAGGGGTGACAGCGGACAACCCTGACGCACCGACCGAGAAACCACGAACGACTCCGAAAGCCTACTATTTACTTGCACCGCTACCATTGGCAGACGATACAGAATGGAGACCCACTGCTTTTGTTTTCCAAAGCTGGGTTAAACAAATTAACGCAGGGTAACAATGGAAATTACAAGAAATTACAATAAAAAATAGCCCAATAAAATCAAAATTAGCTTGAGCTGAAAATACACAAAAAACAATGGAGTCTCTACTCAAGAGACTATTCTTTAAAAGGGGGTATTGCTGTTTCAGACGATAATAGGAAAAAACAAGTTATTCCAACAAATATTAGTCTCAAACGACACCTGAAAAATACCAGAAAGTACCGAAAGATCTGTTCTAAAACAATGGTTATCACCTCAGGCAATAACAAAAAGTGGCGATTCTTTGTGGGTTTTATTTAAAAGAAATTTGGTCTGGAATGACCATTTGAAAGATGCCGAAGGACTAAGGACATTTTTTTTATTGTATTTGTTTGAATTTTTCTTTTCAGCCCTTCCAAGTAAGACATCTTTTTTTTTATATGTATTTGGTGGAAAAGCGAGACCATGTTTTTATCGCCACTTTTTGTTTTGTTTGGGTTTTTTCGCCCTAATATTATTTTTTTAGAAATTATTAATTTTCCTTTTGGAAAATGTCGCTCTGCAAACGGCGAGATCCGACTAAAAAATCCTGTTTTTAGGGCAGTTCTCTGGAAATTCCTTTTTTAAAAATTATTAATTTTCCTTTTGGAGAATGTCACTCCGCGAGCAACGGGATCCGACTAAAAAAAATTGTTTTTAGGGCAGTTCTCTGGGAATCTTTAAATAAAATTCTGTACATAAGAGAATTCTGTTTTTAATAAGGACTTCTAAGCCTCTGACTTCTAAGCCTCTGACTTCTTCAAAAGTGTGTCACTCTGAGACTGTAAACTTTAACATAAAAAAGGCTTCCAAAAGTGGGGTCCCTTTTCAAAACGGTCGACGGAGACAAGCCAAAATACAACCTATCAGGAAGCTGTTCTAACCGGTACTGGCTTGAAATGGCGCTAAAAGTAGAGGCTCGACTAAAAGGGAAACGGCATTAACCTGAAGGTTCCTCAGTAATTCTCAGTAATTCTCACTTCTCCTTGTGGTCAGTCGACTGCTAACGTCATCACCGTCGCTAACCCTAAGGCAACAGGGCAGGCCAAGCATCACACAGATGACAACGATGGTGATGATGCCAAAAAAAATGTACTTTTATTTAACGTTTGTTTTGACAAACGCTGACACGGTCAAAGATAAATGAAATAAACATTGGTACTACTTCAGATGAAGCGCCTCGTTTTCGTCTCGGTAGCTCTTGGGCGCTTCTGCGACCTGCCCGATCGTTGCCGCCGAGCAGTCACGGAAATTAGGCGCTTCATCTGGAGTAGTACCTAAACATTTACTATAAGTTCCAAAACAATTGAATGCACATATTCATTCAAATAAGGAGTTGTGTGACATACTTACATTCGACACCTTTTGGAAGTTCTGGGAGAGCCGGCAAGAGCTGGACTTCACTCCACCAAGTCTGCACGGAAATTAGCAGGGCAACATCATTCTACCAAATCCGCACGGAAAAGGGAAAGGCATCAGCGGGAGTGGGGAGGGTAGGGGGTCCTGAACCCTCACGAGAACCGGGTACAAATCACGTGTCTCCCTAGATCACGAACGAGACTTGATCCCTTTTCTCTGAATCTATCGAGACATCTTATTCAAGGGAGGCGGCTCTGTCGCCCCTACAGAAGTAAAGTCTTGAGTAATTATAAAATTATTTTAAGTGCTTATGCTGATTAGCGGTCATATGAAAACATTATTTTTATATAAAAACAATAATATATACTTATTAAGCATTATATTCTTACTCACTGTACGAAAAAGTAGAAAAAATTATCCACTAGAACTTTAATTACAAGTATTTTTCCATTCTGCATATCATAACAGCGACTCGTTTAGTAAGCCTCCATCTTGTTTTTTAAGAAGATTTCAGTTATCTGCCCTTGAAATCTTCTTAAAAACAAGATGGACGCTTACTGAACGAATCGCTGTTATGATACGCAGAATGGAAAAATACTTGTAATTAAAGTTCTAGGGGATAATTTTTTCTACTTTTTCGTACAGTGAGTAAGAATATAATGCTAAGTTTATGGCCGGGTGTGGAAGTTATTAATGGCGGGAGATTCGAAAGAAGAACAAAGGGTTTTTGGATATTAACCACAGTCGCGAAGGATGCCGGACAAATGGTTTTGCGATAATGAATCTCTCAACCATAGGTAGTGTGATAGATGCCTTTGTAACGGTACGTAATCTCACTACTGTTAGTATTCCACCATCAGACCACGTGTAGATTAAATAAATTTAGTTTAAGACAAACAAAGAGAAAGGAAGAAAATATTATTTAAACTTACGAAAGCGAAGGAATGAGGAAGCTATACACATATACGAATAGGCCTTTTATAATGGTTAATAAAAAAGGCAAAACATTTATATTAACAAAACAATTTATTTATTTAATATTTAAAAGAGAATGTAAGTTCATAATTGGGGCGTATAAATGCGATGCGTGTTGAAATGTCTTTTTGTGTGTAGAATGCAATATGTGTTGAAGAAACACGAGTTCGTTTGGATTGAAAGATTAATTCTTGATTGTGTGTAGAATGCAATATGTGTTTAAGAAACACGAGTTCGTTTGGATTGAAAGATTAATTCTTGATTGTGTGTAGAATGCAATATGTGTTGAAGAAACACGAGTTCGTTTGGATTGAAAGATTAATTCTTGAATTGAAAAGGGTTACCTTTCTCTTCCTCCCCACACAGCTCGTTCGAGCTGGTGTGTGTGTGTGTGTGGGGGGGGGGGGTCGTTTGTCGGCAAGCGTTCTTTGTGTGTTCGTCTCAGAACGCTGAGGGAAAAAGAGGATGAGGAAGGGAACGCGTGTTCTTTTATCGACTTCAAATCTCGCGTGGTCAAGCTGGCCGAAATCCTTCGGCCAACGTGATCCTGCGAGACTCCACTTCATGGACGAAGAAGGGTTAAACAAAGAAAGAAAGAGAGAAAGAGAGAGTACCTCATTGTGGTGTTCACCACAAGTTAATGCAGGTATAAAAATAGTTCTTTCGCAAATTTGAATATAAATTAGGTATACAAGTAAACTGTTAACAATTTTTTTTATTAACAGTGTTCGTCTTTCGTTTCATTTTCACTGTTTCGTATTGAGATAAACACGCGGCAACGCCCATGTCTGTTGAAATCGCTTGTTTTGTTTGTTTTATTCGCTCGTTCACTCATTTCAAGCGTGTTTTTCTCAAGTTTATATGCGTAATACTAAATGGATTTTAACTCGCAATAATTCCACATCTAATAATATTTAACAAAAACAATATTAAAACATTCTTAATGCCTTTACAGAATTGTTTCTCTCATTAGTGTTGGCCGCTAACGTCAAGGATTACCAAAATTAGTACATAGGCGATAATATATACTCATACATACACATACATAGGCGATAATATATATATATATATATATATATATATATATATATATATATATATATATATATAATTTAAGGTAAATTTGTGTTTACTTACTCATTTGTGAATTCGGAAATTAGCAGACGGTTCATTGTCCGCTATTTTGGGATCCGACTAATTCGCCATATATATATATATATATATATATATATATATATATATATATATATATATCTTCAGATTATATGCAGAATACTTAATAGATCGAAATGGTTTCTCATTTAACAATATTAAAAAAAAAACACAACACCATAAAACCATTTTTATCGCCTATACACAATTTTTTATTGCATTCTATTTAGCTATAACAAAATTTACATTAGTGGAAGACATTAAACGGAAAAAATCCTATAATCATAAATTTGAGATAACTTAAATGTCATTAAAACAATAATTAAAAAGACAAATATAAGTAATAAATCTTACTTGATGTATGTTTGAGACCAGCAGTCGATCACCACACCTACAGTAAGCAAATGAAAAAGTCAGAACTGTTTTCTGTTTAAACTTTAGATCCTGTTCACTTTTTCCGAGAAATATCTGTCAACTACTTTCATTTTCTGGTTTATGAATAATATTTTTTTGTTTTCCTCAAATTCAGAAAACCTTCTCTTCACTACACTTCTACAACCGCGTTTGCCCGAGTAAACACTCATAGTATAACAAATACATAAACAATAACAAATATTTAATTGTTAAAACTAAACAGGCAAAATATAAACAATTCCCACCTCTAACCCAGCAAATTCAAAATAAATTCTTTGTACTTTCATTTCTTTTCTATTCATTTCATTAAATTAATATATTTCACATTTATTAAAAACTAGCGGGGCTACCCGGCGTTGCTCGGGGTCATAAAAACATATATTTGAAGAAAGATCGTGTGTGTAACATCTTTATATTCAAACTTCTATGTCCGCCCCCTCTCTCTATAGCCGTCTCTTTATCTGCTACCTTTCTCTTCCCTGGTCGCCCCATTTCGCCGCTACTTTCTAATTTTGCCTTTTGCAAAAGCTGTTTCTTCCCCACCATTTCTCCTATTGCCCAGGGTAATAGTATGACATATTTCTATAAAAAGTAACACCTCTATCTGCGCCTTCTATATAGGTACTTATCTCCACCCCCGTGTTCATACTATATACGTATCTATCATCACCCCGGTGCGCATACTATATACGTACCTATCGCCGCCCCAGTGCACATACTATATACGTACCTATCGCCGCCCCGGTGCAGATACTATTTAAGTACCTATCGCCGCCCCGTTGCGAATGCTAAATAGTACCTATCGTTGCCCCGGTGTGAATGCTAAATACATACCTATTGCGCCCCGGTGTGCATGCTACATAAGTACCTATTGCTGCCCTAGTGCGAATACTAAAGACATACCAATTGCGCCCCGGTGTGCATGCTACATAAGTACCTATCGCTGCCCTAGTGCGAATAATTAATATGTACATATTGCCGCTTTGGTGTGAATGCTAAATACGTATCTATCGCCGGCCCAGTGCGAATGCTAAATACGTACCTATAGCCGCCCTAGTGCGAATGCTAAGTACGTACCTATAGCTGCCCCGGTGTGAATGCTAAATACGTACCTATCACCACCACGGTGCGAATGCGAAATACATACCTTCGCCGCCCCGGTGCGCGTGCTATATATGTACTGATCGCCGTCGCAGAGCGCATGCTATGTACGTACTTATTGCTGCCCATGTGTACATGCTATATACGTAGCTATCGCCACCCCTGAATTCTGAATACGTACCTATCGCCGCCCTGGTGTGGAAGCTAAATACGTACATATCGCCGCCCCGGTGCAGAAGCTAAATACATACCTATCGCCGCCCCGGTGTGAATTCTAAATACGTACCTATCGCCACCCCGGTGTGAATTCTAAATACGTACCTATCGCCGCCCCGGTGCGGAAGCTAAATACGTACATATCGCCACCCCGGTGCGAATGCTAAATACATACCTATCGCTGCCACGGTGTTAATGCTAAATACATACCTATCGCCGCCCCGGTGTGAATGCTAAATACGTACCTATCGCCGCCCCGGTGTGAATTTTAAATATGTACCTTTCGCCGCCCCTGTGCGCGTGCTATATACGTACCTATCGCCGCCCCGGTGCGCGTGCTATATATTAACCGATCGCTGCCTCAGTATGCATGCTAAATACATACCTATCACTGCCCCGGTGTGCATATATATACGTACTTATTACCGCCCATGTACACATGCTATAGAAGTACCTATCACCACCGCTGAATGCTAAATAAGTACCTATCGCCGCCCCGGTGTGGAAGCTAAATACGTACATATCGCCGCCCCTAAATTTGGGCAAACCCCTAAAAAATTTGGCCTGACCCCTAAAATTTACCCCGTCCCCTAAATCTCTCCAGCCCCTAATTTTTCACTCTCCCCAACCATGAGAAATATTTTGACTTCAAAACAATAAAAAAACAAAAAAATTTCGCCTGACCCCTAAAATATTCGTCCTGACCCCTAAAATTTTCCCGACCCTAAATGTCTCCAGCCCCCTAATTTTTCACTCTCCCCCAATCATGAGAAATATTTTGAGTTCAAAACCAAAAAAAAGAAAAAAATTTGGCCTGACCCCTATAAAGTTCCCGACCCTTAATCTCTCCAGCCCCCCAATTTTTCACTCTCCCCCAACCATGAGAAATATTTTGACTTCAAAACCAAAAAAAAAAAAAAAATTTGGCCTAACCCCTAAAAAGTTCGTCCTGACCCCTAAAATTTTCCCCGACCCCATAATCTCTCCAGCCCCCTAATTTTTCACTCTCCCCCAACGATGAGAAATATTTTGACTTCAAAACAAAAAAAACAACAAAATTTGACCTGACCCCTAAAAAGTTCCGCCTGACCCCTAAAATTTTCCCTGACCCCTAAATCTCTCCAGCCCCCTAATTTTTCACTCTCCCCCAACCATGAGATATATTTTGAGTTCAAAATCAAAAAAAAAGAAAAAGATTTGGCCTGAACACTAAAAAGTTCGTCCTGACCCCTAAAATTTTCCCCGACCCCTAAATCTCTCCAGCCCCCTAATTTTTCACTCTCCCCCAACCATGAGATATATTTTGACTTCAAAACAAAAAAAAAACAAAAAAATTTGGCCTGACCCCTAAAAAGTTCGTCCTGACCCCTAAAATTTTCTCCGACCCCTAAATCTCTCCAGCCCCCTAATTTTTCACTCTCCCCCAACCCTGAGAAATATTTTCAGTTCAAAACCAAAAAAAGAAAAAAATTTGGCCTGACCCCTATAAAGTTCGTCCTGACCCCTAAAATTTTTCCCGACCCCTAAATCTCTCCAGCCCCCTAATTTTTCACTCTCCCCCAACGATGAGAAATATTTTGACTTCAAAACAAAAAAAACAAAAAAATTTGGCCTGACCCCTAAAAAGTTCCGCCTGACCCCTAAAATTTTCCCCGACCCCATAATCTCTCCAGCCCCCTAATTTTTCACTCTCCCCCAACGATGAGAAATATTTTGACTTCAAAACAAAAAAAAACAACAAAATTTGACCTGACCCCTAAAAAGTTCCGCCTGACCCCTAAAATTTTCCCTGACCCCTAAATCTCTCCAGCCCCCTAATTTTTCACTCTCCCCCAACCATGAGATATATTTTGACTTCAAAACAAAAAAAAAACAACAAAATTTGGCCTGACCCCTAAAAAGTTCGTCCTGACCCCTAAAATTTTCCCCGATCCCTCAATCTCTCCAGCCCCCTAATTTTTCACTCTCCCCCAACGATGAGAAATATTTTGACTTCAAAACAAAAAAAAACAACAAAATTTGGCCTGACCCCTAAAAAGTTCCGCCTGACCCCTAAAATTTTCCCGACCCCTCAATCTCTCCAGCCCCCTAATTTTTCACTCTCCCCCAACGATGAGAAATATTTTGACTTCAAAACAAAAAAAAACAACAAAATTTGGCCTGACCCCTAAAAAGTTCCGCCTGACCCCTAAAATTTTCCCCGACCCCTAAATCTCTCCAGCCCCCTAATTTTTCACTCTCCCCCAACCATGAGAAATATTTTGACTTCAAAACAAAAAAAACAAAAAAATTTGGCCTGACCCCTAAAAAGTTCCGCCTGACCCCTAAAATTTTCCCCGATCCCTAAATCTCTCCAGCCCCCTAATTTTTCACTCTCCCCCAACCCTGAGAAATATTTTGAGTTCAAAATCAAAAAAAAAAGAAAAAGATTTGGCCTGAACACTAAAAAGTTCGTCCTGACCCCTAAAATTTTCCCCGACCCCTAAATCTCTCCAGCCCCCTAATTTTTCACTCTCCCCCAACCATGAGATATATTTTGACTTCAAAACAAAAAAAAACAACAAAATTTGGCCTGACCCCTAAAAAGTTCGTCCTGACCCCTAAAATTTTCTCCGACCCCTAAATCTCTCCAGCCCCCTAATTTTTCACTCTCCCCCAACCCTGAGAAATATTTTCAGTTCAAAACCAAAAAAAGAAAAAAATTTGGCCTGACCCTTATAAAGTTCCGCCTGACCCCTAAAATTTTCCCCGACCCCTAAATCTCTTACCAGCCCCCTAATTTTTCACTCTCCCCCAACCATGAGAAATATTTTGACTTCAAAACAAAAAAAACAAAAAAATTTGGCCTGACCCCTAAAAAGTTCCGCCTGACCCCTAAAATTTTCCCGACCTTTAAATCTCTCCAGCCCCGTAATTTTTCACTCTCCCCCAACCCTGAGAAATATTTTGAGTTCAAAACCAAAAAAAAGAAAAAAATTTGGCCTGACCCCTAAAAAGTTCGTCCTGACCCCTAAAATTTTCCCCGACCCCATAATCTCTCCAGCCCCCTAATTTTTCACTCTCCCCCAACCATGAGATATATTTTGACTTCAAAACAAAAAAAAAACAACAAAATTTGGCCTGACCCCTAAAAAGTTCGTCCTGACCCCTAAAATTTTCCCCGACCCCTCAATCTCTCCAGCCCCCTAATTTTTCACTCTCCCCCAACGATGAGAAATATTTTGATTTCAAAACAAAAAAAAACAACAAAATTTGGCCTGACCCCTAAAAAGTTCCGCCTGACCCCTAAAATTTTCCCCGACCCCTAAATCTCTCCAGCCCCCTAATTTTTCACTCTCCCCCAACGATGAGAAATATTTTGACTTCAAAACAAAAAAAACAAAAAAATTTGACCTGACCCCTAAAAAGTTCCGCCTGACCCCTAAAATTTTCCCGACCCCTAAATCTCTCCAGCCCTCTAATTTTTCACTCTCCCCCAACCATGAGAAATATTTTGACTTCAAAACAAAAAAAAACAACAAAATTTGGCCTGACCCCTAAAAAGTTCCGCCTGACCCCTAAAATTTTCCCCGACCCCTAAATCTCTCCAGCCCCCTAATTTTTCACTCTCCCCCAACCATGAGAAATATTTTGACTTCAAAACAAAAAAAACAAAAAAATTTGGCCTGACCCCTAAAAAGTTCCGCCTGACCCCTTAAATTTTCCCCGATCCCTAAATCTCTCCAGCCCCCTAATTTTTCACTCTCCCCCAACCCTGAGAAATATTTTGAGTTCAAAATCAAAAAAAAAAGAAAAAGATTTGGCCTGAACACTAAAAAGTTCCGCCTGACCCCTAAAATTTTCCCCGACCCCTAAATCTCTCCAGCCCCCTAATTTTTCACTCTCCCCCAACCATGAGATATATTTTGACTTCAAAACAAAAAAAAACAAAAAAATTTGGCCTGACCCCTAAAAAGTTCGTCCTGACCCCTAAAATTTTCTCCGACCCCTAAATCTTTCCAGCCCCCTAATTTTTCACTCTCCCCCAACCCTGAGAAATATTTTCAGTTCAAAACCAAAAAAAGAAAAAAATTTGGCCTGACCCCTATAAAGTTCGTCCTGACCCCTAAAATTTTTCCCGACCCCTTAATCTCTCCAGCCCCCTAATTTTTCACTCTCCCCCAACGATGAGAAATATTTTGACTTCAAAACAAAAAAAAACAAAAAAATTTGGCCTGACCCCTAAAAAGTTCCGCCTGACCCCTAAAATTTTCCCCGACCCCTAAATCTCTCCAGCCCCCTAATTTTTCACTCTCCCCCAACCATGAGAAATATTTTGACTTCAAAACAAAAAAAACAAAAAAATTTGGCCTGACCCCTAAAAAGTTCCGCCTGACCCCTAAAATTTTCCCCGACCCCTCAATCTCTCCAGCCCCCTAATTTTTCACTCTCCCCCAACGATGAGAAATATTTTGACTTCAAAACAAAAAAAAACAACAAAATTTGGCCTGACCCCTAAAAAGTTCCGCCTGACCCCTAAAATTTTCCCCGACCCCTAAATCTCTCCAGCCCCCTAATTTTTCACTCTCCCCCAACCATGAGAAATATTTTGACTTCAAAACAAAAAAAACAAAAAAATTTGGCCTGACCCCTAAAAAGTTCCGCCTGACCCCTAAAATTTTCCCCGATCCCTAAATCTCTCCAGCCCCCTAATTTTTCACTCTCCCCCAACCCTGAGAAATATTTTGAGTTCAAAATCAAAAAAAAAAGAAAAAGATTTGGCCTGAACACTAAAAAGTTCGTCCTGACCCCTAAAATTTTCCCCGACCCCTAAATCTCTCCAGCCCCCTAATTTTTCACTCTCCCCCAACCATGAGATATATTTTGACTTCAAAACAAAAAAAAACAAAAAAATTTGGCCTGACCCCTAAAAAGTTCGTCCTGACCCCTAAAATTTTCTCCGACCCCTAAATCTCTCCAGCCCCCTAATTTTTCACTCTCCCCCAACCCTGAGAAATATTTTCAGTTCAAAACCAAAAAAAGAAAAAAATTTGGCCTGACCCTTATAAAGTTCCGCCTGACCCCTAAAATTTTCCCCGACCCCTAAATCTCTTACCAGCCCCCTAATTTTTCACTCTCCCCCAACCATGAGAAATATTTTGACTTCAAAACAAAAAAAACAAAAAAATTTGGCCTGACCCCTAAAAAGTTCCGCCTGACCCCTAAAATTTTCCCGACCTTTAAATCTCTCCAGCCCCGTAATTTTTCACTCTCCCCCAACCCTGAGAAATATTTTGAGTTCAAAACCAAAAAAAAGAAAAAAATTTGGCCTGACCCCTAAAAAGTTCGTCCTGACCCCTAAAATTTTCCCCGACCCCATAATCTCTCCAGCCCCCTAATTTTTCACTCTCCTCCAACCATGA
The DNA here is from genome assembly GCA_963556195.1 of Sepiola atlantica. Lineage (NCBI taxonomy): Eukaryota > Metazoa > Mollusca > Cephalopoda > Sepiida > Sepiolidae > Sepiola > Sepiola atlantica. The sequence continues at coordinate 85,323,899 of OY744516.1, forward strand.
GATATATTTTGACTTCAAAACAAAAAAAAAACAACAAAATTTGGCCTGACCCCTAAAAAGTTCGTCCTGACCCCTAAAATTTTCCCCGACCCCTCAATCTCTCCAGCCCCCTAATTTTTCACTCTCCCCCAACGATGAGAAATATTTTGATTTCAAAACAAAAAAAAACAACAAAATTTGGCCTGACCCCTAAAAAGTTCCGCCTGACCCCTAAAATTTTCCCCGACCCCTAAATCTCTCCAGCCCCCTAATTTTTCACTCTCCCCCAACCATGAGAAATATTTTGACTTCAAAACAAAAAAAACAAAAAAATTTGGCCTGACCCCTAAAAAGTTCCGCCTGACCCCTAAAATTTTCCCGACCCCTAAATCTCTCCAGCCCTCTAATTTTTCACTCTCCCCCAACCATGAGAAATATTTTGACTTCAAAACAAAAAAAAACAACAAAATTTGGCCTGACCCCTAAAAAGTTCCGCCTGACCCCTAAAATTTTCCCCGACCCCTAAATCTCTCCAGCCCCCTAATTTTTCACTCTCCCCCAACCATGAGAAATATTTTGACTTCAAAACAAAAAAAACAAAAAAATTTGGCCTGACCCCTAAAAAGTTCCGCCTGACCCCTTAAATTTTCCCCGATCCCTAAATCTCTCCAGCCCCCTAATTTTTTACTCTCCCCCAACCCTGAGAAATATTTTGAGTTCAAAATCAAAAAAAAAAGAAAAAGATTTGGCCTGAACACTAAAAAGTTCGTCCTGACCCCTAAAATTTTCCCCGACCCCTAAATCTCTCCAGCCCCCTAATTTGTCACTCTCCCCCAACCATGAGATATATTTTGACTTCAAAACAAAAAAAAACAAAAAAATTTGGCCTGACCCCTAAAAAGTTCGTCCTGACCCCTAAAATTTTCTCCGACCCCTAAATCTTTCCAGCCCCCTAATTTTTCACTCTCCCCCAACCCTGAGAAATATTTTCAGTTCAAAACCAAAAAAAAGAAAAAAATTTGGCCTGACCCCTAAAAAGTTCGTCTGGACCCCTAAAATTTTCCCCGACCCCTAAATCTCTCCAGCCCCCTAATTTTTCACTCTCTCCCAACCATGAGATATATTTTGACTTCAAAACAAAAAAAACAAAAAAATTTGGCCTGATCCCTAAAAAGTTCCGCCTGACCCCTAAAATTTTCCTCGATCCCTCAATCTCTCCAGCCCTCTAATTTTTCACTCTCCCCCAACCATGAGAAATATTTTGACTTCAAAACAAAAAAAACAAAAAAATTTGGCCTGACCCCTAAAAAGTTCCGCCTGACCCCTAAAATTTTCCCGACCCCTAAATCTCTCCAGCCCTCTAATTTTTCACTCTCCCCCAACCATGAGAAATATTTTGACTTCAAAACAAAAAAAAACAACAAAATTTGGCCTGACCCCTAAAAAGTTCCGCCTGACCCCTAAAATTTTCCCCGACCCCTAAATCTCTCCAGCCCCCTAATTTTTCACTCTCCCCCAACCATGAGAAATATTTTGACTTCAAAACAAAAAAAAACAAAAAAATTTGGCCTGACCCCTAAAAAGTTCGTCCTGACCCCTAAAATTTTCTCCGACTCCTAAATCTTTCCAGCCCCCTAATTTTTAACTCTCCCCCAACCCTGAGAAATATTTTCAGTTCAAAACCAAAAAAAGAAAAAAATTTGGCCTGACCCCTATAAAGTTCGTCCTGACCCCTAAAATTTTTCCCGACCCCTTAATCTCTCCAGCGCCCTAATTTTTCACTCTCCCCCAACGATGAGAAATATTTTGACTTCAAAACAAAAAAAAACAACAAAATTTGGCCTGACCCCTAAAAAGTTCCGCCTGACCCCTAAAATTTTCCCCGACCCCTAAATCTCTCCAGCCCCCTAATTTTTCACTCTCCCCCAACCATGAGAAATATTTTGACTTCAAAACAAAAAAAACAAAAAAATTTGGCCTGACCCCTAAAAAGTTCCGCCTGACCCCTAAAATTTTCCCCGACCCCTCAATCTCTCCAGCCCCCTAATTTTTCACTCTCCCCCAACCCTGAGAAATATTTTGAGTTCAAAATCAAAAAAAAAAGAAAAAGATTTGGCCTGAACACTAAAAAGTTCGTCCTGACCCCTAAAATTTTCCCCGACCCCTAAATCTCTCCAGCCCCCTAATTTTTCACTCTCCCCCAACCATGAGATATATTTTGACTTCAAAACAAACAAAAAACAAAAAAATTTGGCCTGACCCCTAAAAAGTTCGTCCTGACCCCTAAAATTTTCCCCGACCTCTAAATCTCTCCAGCCCCCTAATTGTTCACTCTCCCCCAACCATGAGATATATTTTGACTTCAAAACACAAAAAAACAAAAAAATTTGGCCTGACCCCTAAAAAGTTCGTCCTGACCCCTAAAATTTTCCCCGACCCCTAAATCTCTCCAGCCCCCTAATTTTTCACTCTCCCCCAACCCTGAGAAATATTTTCAGTTCAAAACCAAAACAAAGAAAAAAATTTGGCCTGACCCCTAAAAAGTTCGTCCTGACCCTTAAAATTTTCCCCGACCCCTAAATCTCTCCAGCCCCCTAATTTTTCACTCTCCCCCAACCATGAGATATATTTTGACTTCAAAACAAAAAAAAACAAAAAAATTTGGCCTGACCCCTAAAAAGTTCGTCCTGACCCCTAAAATTTTCCCGACCCCTAAATCTCTCCAGCCCCGTAATTTTTCACTCTCCCCCAACCCTGAGAAATATTTTGAGTTCAAAACCAAAAAAAAGAAAAAAATTTGGCATGACCCCTAAAAAGTTCGTCCGGACCCCTAAAATTTTCCCCGACCCCTAAATCTCTCCAGCCCCCTAATTTTTCACTCTCTCCCAACCATGAGATATATTTTGACTTCAAAACAAAAAAAACAAAAAAATTTGGCCTGATCCCTAAAAAGTTCCGCCTGACCCCTAAAATTTTCCTCGATCCCTCAATCTCTCCAGCCCTCTAATTTTTCACTCTCCCCCAACCCTGAGAAATATTTTGATTTTAAAATCAAAAAAAAAAAAAAAAGATTTGGCCTGAACACTAAAAAGTTCGTCCTGACCCCTAAAATTTTCCCCGACCCCTAAATCTCTCCAGCCCCCTAATTTTTCACTCTCCCCCAACCATGAGATATATTTTGACTTCAAAACAAAAAAAAACAAAAAAATTTGGCCTGACCCCTAAAAAGTTCGTCCTGACCCCTAAAATTTTCCCCGACCTCTAAATCTCTCCAGCCCCCTAATTGTTCACTCTCCCCCAACCATGAGATATATTTTGACTTCAAAACACAAAAAAACAAAAAAATTTGGCCTGACCCCTAAAAAGTTCGTCCTGACCCCTAAAATTTTCCCCGACCCCTAAATCTCTCCAGCCCCCTAATTTTTCACTCTCCCCCAACCCTGAGAAATATTTTCAGTTCAAAACCAAACCAAAGAAAAAAATTTGGCCTGACCCCTAAAAAGTTCGTCCTGACCCTTAAAATTTTCCCCGACCCCTAAATCTCTCCAGCCCCCTAATTTTTCACTCTCCCCCAACCATGAGATATATTTTGACTTCAAAACAAAAAAAAACAAAAAAATTTGGCCTGACCCCTAAAAAGTTCGTCCTGACCCCTAAAATTTTCCCGACCCCTAAATCTCTCCAGCCCCGTAATTTTTCACTCTCCCCCAACCCTGAGAAATATTTTGAGTTCAAAACCAAAAAAAAGAAAAAAATTTGGCCTGACCCCTAAAAAGTTCGTCCGGACCCCTAAAATTTTCCCCGACCCCTAAATCTCTCCAGCCCCCTAATTTTTCACTCTCTCCCAACCATGAGATATATTTTGACTTCAAAACAAAAAAAACAAAAAAATTTGGCCTGATCCCTAAAAAGTTCCGCCTGACCCCTAAAATTTTCCTCGATCCCTCAATCTCTCCAGCCCTCTAATTTTTCACTCTCCCCCAACCCTGAGAAATATTTTGATTTCAAAATCAAAAAAAAAAAAAAAAGATTTGGCCTGAACACTAAAAAGTTCGTCCTGACCCCTAAAATTTTCCCCGACCCCTAAATCTCTCCAGCCCCCTAATTTTTAACTCTCCCCCAACCATGAGATATATTTTGACTTCAAAACAAAAAAAAACAAAAAAATTTGGCCTGACCCCTAAAAAGTTCGTCCTGACCCCTAAAATTTTCCCCGACCCCTCAATCTCTCCAGCCCCCTAAGTTTTCACTCTCCCCCAACCATGAGATATAATTTGAGTTCAAAACCAAAAAAAGAAAAAAATTTGGCCTGACCCCTAAAAAGTTCGTCCTGACCCCTAAAATTTTCCCCGACCCCTCAATCTCTCCAGCCCCCTAATTTTTCACTCTCCCCCAACGATGAGAAATATTTTGACTTCAAAACAAAAAAAACAACAAAATTTGGCCTGACCCCTAAAAAGTTCCGCCTGACCCCTAAAATTTTCCCCGACCCCTAAATCTCTTACCAGCCCCCTAATTTTTCACTCTCCCCCAACCATGAGAAATATTTTGACTTCAAAACAAAAAAAACAAAAAAATTTGGCCTGACCCCTAAAAAGTTCCGCCTGACCCCTAAAATTTTCCCCGATCCCTCAATCTCTCCAGCCCCCTAATTTTTCACTCTCCCCCAACCCTGAGAAATATTTTGAGTTCAAAATCAAAAAAAAAAGAAAAAGATTTGGCCTGAACACTAAAAAGTTCGTCCTGACCCCTAAAATTTTCCCCGACCCCTAAATCTCTCCAGCCCCCTAATTTTTCACTCTCCCCCAACCATGAGATATATTTTGACTTCAAAACAAAAAAAAACAACAAAATTTGGCCTGACCCCTAAAAAGTTCGTCCTGACCCCTAAAATTTTCTCCGACCCCTAAATCTCTCCAGCCCCCTAATTTTTCACTCTCCCCCAACCCTGAGAAATATTTTCAGTTCAAAACCAAAAAAAGAAAAAAATTTGGCCTGACCCCTATAAAGTTCGTCCTGACCCCTAAAATTTTCCCCGACCCCTAAATCTCTCCAGCCCCCTAATTTTTCACTCTCCCCCAACCATGAGAAATATTTTGAGTTCAAAACCAAAAAAAAGAAAAAAATTTGGCCTGACCCCTAAAAAGTTCGTCCTGACCCCTAAAATTTTCCCCGACCCCTAAATTACTCCAGCCCCCTAATTGTTCACTCTCCCCCAACCATGAGATATATTTTGACTTCAAAACACAAAAAAACAAAAAAATTTGGCCTGACCCCTAAAAAGTTCGTCCTGACCCCTAAAATTTTCCCCGACCCCTCAATCTCTCCAGCCCCCTTATTTTTCACTCTCCCCCAACCCTGAGAAATATTTTGAGTTCAAAACCAAAAAAAAGAAAAAAATTTGGCCTGACCCCTAAAAAGTTCGTCCTTACCCCTAAAATTTTCCCCGACCCCTAAATCTCTCCAGCCCCCTAATTTTTCACTCTCCCCCAACCATGAGAAATATTTTGACTTCAAAACAAAAAAAACAAAAAAATTTGGCCTGACCCCTAAAAAGTTTGTCCTGACCCCTAAAATTTTCCCGACTCCTAAATCTCTCCAGCCCCGTAATTTTTCACTCTCCCCCAACCCTGAGAAATATTTTGAGTTCAAAACCAAAAAAAAGAAAAAAATTTGGCCTGACCCCTAAAAAGTTCGTCCTGACCCCTAAAATTTTCCCCGACCCCTAAATCTCTCCAGCCCCCTAATTTTTCACTCTCCCCCAACCATGAGAAATATTTTGAGTTCAAAACCAAAAAAAAGAAAAAAATTTGGCCGGACCCCTAAAAAATTTGGCCTGACCCCTAAAATTTTCCCCGACCCCTAAATCTCTCTCCAGCCACCTAATTTTTCACTCTCCCCCAACCATGAGAAATATTTTGACTTCAAAACAAAAAAAACAAAAAAATTTGGCCTGACCTCTAAAAAGTTCCGCCTGACCCCTAAAATTTTCCCGACCTTTAAATCTCTCCAGCCCCGTAATTTTTCACTCTCCCCCAACCCTGAGAAATATTTTGAGTTCAAAACCAAAACAAAGAAAAAAATTTGGCCTGACCCCTAAAAAGTTCGTCCTGACCCCTAAAATTTTCCCCGACCCCATAATCTCTCCAGCCCCCTAATTTTTCACTCTCCCCCAACCATGAGATATATTTTGACTTCAAAACAAAAAAAAAACAACAAAATTTGGCCTGACCCCTAAAAAGTTCGTATTGACCCCTAAAATTTTCCCCGACCCCTCAATCTCTCCAGCCCCCTAATTTTTCACTCTCCCCCAACGATGAGAAATATTTTGACTTCAAAACAAAAAAAAACAACAAAATTTGGCCTGACCCCTAAAAAGTTCCGCCTGACTCCTAAAATTTTCCCGACCCCTAAATCTCTCCAGCCCCGTAATTTTTCACTCTCCCCCAACCCTGAGAAATATTTTGAGTTCAAAACCAAAAAAAAGAAAAAAATTTGGCCTGACCCCTAAAAAGTTCGTCCTGACCCCTAAAATTTTCCCCGACCCCATAATCTCTCCAGCCCCCTAATTTTTCACTCTCCCCCAACCATGAGATATATTTTGACTTCAAAACAAAAAAAAACAACAAAATTTGGCCTGACCCCTAAAAAGTTCGTCCTGACCCCTAAAATTTTCCCCGACCCCTCAATCTCTCCAGCCCCCTAATTTTTCACTCTCCCCCAACGATGAGAAATATTTTGACTTCAAAACAAAAAAAAACAACAAAATTTGGCCTGACCCTTAAAAAGTTCCGCCTGACCCCTAAAATTTTCCCCAACCCCTAAATCTCTCCAGCCCCCTAATTTTTCACTCTCCCCCAACCCTGAGAAATATTTTCAGTTCAAAACCAAAAAAAGAAAAAAATTTGGCCTGACCCCTATAAAGTTCGTCCTGACCCCTAAAATTTTCCCCGACCCCTAAATCTCTCCAGCCCCCTAATTTTTCACTCTCCCCCAACCATGAGAAATATTTTGAGTTCAAAACCAAAAAAAAGAAAAAAATTTGGCCTGACCCCTAAAAAGTTCGTCCTGACCCCTAAAATTTTCCCCGACCCCTAAATCTCTCCAGCCCCCTAATTGTTCACTCTCCCCCAACCATGAGATATATTTTGACTTCAAAACACAAAAAAACAAAAAAATTTGGCCTGACCCCTAAAAAGTTCGTCCTGACCCCTAAAATTTTCCCCGACCCCTCAATCTCTCCAGCCCCCTAATTTTTCACTCTCCCCCAACCCTGAGAAATATTTTCAGTTCAAAACCAAAACAAAGAAAAAAATTCGGCCTGACCCCTAAAAAGTTCGTCCTGACCCTTAAAATTTTCCCCGACCCCTAAATCTCTCCAGCCCCCTAATTTTTCACTCTCCCCCAACCATGAGATATATTTTGACTTCAAAACAAAAAAAAACAAAAAAATTTGGCCGGACCCCTAAAAAATTTGGCCTGACCCCTAAAATTTTCCCCGACCCCCTAATCTCTCCAGCACCCCCCCCTCCAACTTTTTTTTGTCAGTGTCCCACAACCCTGAGAAATATTTTAAGTTAAAAAAAAAAAAAAATTTGGCCTGACCCCTAAAAATTTGGCCTGACCCCTAAAATTTTCCCTGACCCCCTAATCTCTCCAGCCCCTCCCCCCAACTTTTTTTTTCAGTGTCCCACAACCCTGAGAATTATTTTAAGTTAAAAAAAAGAAAAAAATGCCATGTGGCTGTTAGTAGTGAGTCCATTTCTCTGTTCAAGTGTCCTTTTCGTAGCCATGCCATGGTTATGTTCTTTTGTCTGCTTTTCACCTCCTTCGAGATCTTTTGATCAATGTATAGTAGATCATGTACCCCTCTTTGTCCTTTCCGGCATCCTTTTTGTTCCTCGGGGAGCAGTCCACGTTTGTCCAGGGATTGGTAGATTTGTTCTCTCAGTTGTGCTGTGAGAATTTTCCACATTATTAGTAGACATGTTATCGGTCTGTAGTTGCTGGGGGTCGTTCCCTTTTTGGGGTCTTTTTGTATTAATTTCGTTCTTTCTTCCGTCATCCATTCTGGTACGTCTGTTTTGCGGATACATCCACTCAGTTTCTGCGCTAGTCTTTCATGTAGGGTCGTGAATTTTTTAAACCAGTATGTATGTATTCCATCGTGGCCTGGTGCTCTCCAGTTTGCCATTTTTCTTAGGGTTTTCTTGATCGTTTCTTTGTTAATTTCTGTTTCGGTTCCTTCTTCGATTTCCTGCAGTTCATCTTTCATGTTTTTCAACCATTGGGCATTCTTGTTGTGCTTTTTTGGTTCTTCCCATATCTTGCTCCAGTATTGTTTTGTTTCTGTTGGGTTCGGTTGCTCTGTTGTTGTTTTTTCTCCATTTACGTTTTTTTTAAACTGGCTTTCATTATTTTCAAAGGTCTAGTTCTGTTTGCTCTGTTCTGATTTGTACCTGTATCGTCTCAGCCTTCCTTCTATTGCTGCTATCTTTTGTTTTATTTCTTCATGTTTCTCATTTAGTTTTTCCTTGCGTTTCTGATTTTTGCTTCTTAATCGTTTCATGTCCTCCTTCCTTCTGTTCACCGTTTTTTTTTCCGAAGTTTGGTGATCTGGGTTTCCAGTCTGATTTCCCATCCAGGTTTTGTCGGTCCACTCTTTTGTCCATTCTCTTCGTTTCTTAGTTTCATACTTACCGATTTTGCCCCTGCATATATCAGGTTGTTTAGGTCTGTAATAGTTTCTGTTAGGATGTGTGTGAGGAGTCTGTTTACTCTTTCTGTTTCTGCTTTTAACTTCTTCGCTACTTCATTCCTGAGAGATGGGAGTTTTGTTTTGTTTTCTAACATGTATCGTCTAATGTTCTCCACTTCACTTGCTTTTTTCGTTGAGTTCTATCTCAGCAGGTTCTGTGGTTCCGCAGTCTTCTATCTCATCTGGTTCTGTGATTCCGTAGTCTTCAATCTCTTCAGTTTCAGTGTGCATGTTTTGCCCGTCCTCTTCCTGTGGCTTCTCATTCGGTGGTGTTTCTTGCTCCGTTTCGCCATTAACCTTCTGTCTGATTTCCGTCAGTTCCATCTCCGAGAACCATCCTGGCTTGAGGATCTGTCTTGCTTGATCTGCTATCCTTTGTTCCGTTGTATGGTAGTCACTAGCAATGTCCCAGAGATGTTTCATTCGTTTTCGGTAGCCTCTTTCTGTAGGGTAGCGGCTTTTATAATAGCACTCCATCACCAGTCTGTTCTCTTTCGTGGTCCATTTCTTTCTGTATCTTTTCAGTTTGCTGTTTTCGCTCTGGTATTCCTGTCTTTGGTCTGTGTCCTTGTCATACCTGGAATCAGAGAGGTTACTTACCTGGTTCTTGTCCGTTGTCTTGTTTCTGAAATGAGAAGGGCCAACATTTGCAGGATGCGGACCATCATGACACTCAGGTCTTTCTCCTGAGTCCCACGGCTTGTATTGATATTATTGTGCATTATTCATATTTTTGGTGTGTGTGGCCACACCAGGCCCAGGCTTATTCTGCCTGTGGTCCTGTCACAGGGATAGTGATTGTCTCATTCATTTTAATGAGTGATATTGTGCACTATCACACACAAAATATATATATATATATATATATATATATATATATGTTATATAAGGACATATAAGTTCATTGTATACGAAAAGGGAACAGAAATTTGAAGATAGGTTTCCCTCTCGCAAGTAAGCATACATAATAGAGATAAGAAGGCTAAACTTAAGGCCTGCACGAGAGTTCAAAAATTCATTCAGTGGGAACTCAATAGGCAGACACTAGGACATATAAAAACCAAAGTTTAACAGGGTTAATACTAGCTCGTTTGGTAGCATTGGGATTAGTAAAAATGCTAGATACATTTAAAACGGTGAAAAAAAAAAAAATTAACTGATAACCATCGCTTCACTTGAGATATTGGTCTCGAATTGCCGGTCGGTGGCAGATATAAAATGTCTTAGCTACGGTCTGCTATTAGTTGGGAACTACATTTTCTTTCATATTTATTCGCTAGTGGACTTCACCTACTCTCCCCCCAACCCCTCTTTGTGATCCAAACTCATTGACCCTTCTAAAAACTTGGAATGTTAGCAAGAAAGAAAAAAAAGAACGAAATAAGGATTTTTCATACAGACAAGGGAGTAAAACCGGAAAAAAAATTATTTAACTAATGAAAAATAAAAATAAATTTAGTACTTAGTTTTCTTGTTTTTTTTTTTTTAAATGACAACCATCACTTCACTTGAGATATTGGTCTCAAATTGCCGGTCGATGATGATGATGATGATGATGATCATCATCATCATCATTATTATTTTTTTTTATTTAAAAAAAAAAAATTTTTTTTTTTTTTTCACTCACTCATTAGTAGTTTTCACACACGTCATTATCACTGACAATAGCTAGTGGTGTTCCCTGAAGTCAGAGTGACGATAAGTCTTCCCAGATTTTCAGCACTCTCTGCCGTTTTCGACAACCATTGCAAATCATTTTGTGTTATCGCAACAGCCGCTTACCATTCATTTCTCACCGGCAACTATGTATTTAAAAAAACAACTTTTGTTCACCACAAACAAGCATACTGTGATAGGGGTAAGATTTTTAAGGGGGCAAGATATTTATTCACATTAGATTTAAATTTCTGCCTGTGTTGGTACGGTCGGGGAAACAAGAAGCATGGAAACAGGGCTTTACGGAGCCCTCCAAAGAGGAGCGCGCTCCAGGAGCACACTCCTTTTTGCTGGAGCGAAGGCGAGGAGGGCTCATTTTATATTCAGCGGGAGTGAAGCGGGAGCAACTCCATTTGGGACTAAAGAGCGCTCCAAAATTATTTGATTTATTTTTTTTTAAACATTAGTTTTTTATTCAGCAATAAAAAGGAAAAGAAAAGAAAATCTCAGACTTTACTCTGAGTTATTTAAAAAAATTATATCTTTGGTAAATGTATATGAGATAGGGAGAGAGAGAGGAAGAGGGAGAGGAAGGAAGAAAGAGAAGGAGAAAGAACTAGAGAGTTAAGCATAAAAACAAAACATTTGAAGTTTCACAAACATCATGTTTAATTTTTGTTGGGACAGTAGACAATTTGGCACCAAATGTCTTCAAATGAGCCAGTGAGTCTATAGATGTCTTTGAAGTTATTTTCTTATAGATTTGAACTTTTTTTGTATTTATGACAAGGATGTTTATTGCTTATAGAATAAATAAGCCAATTTTTCTTTTAATTCGTGTTTTTAAATAGAGAATTTAAAGTTCAATTATACTATAGGGGCCGTTGGATTTTCTCGCCCATTTCGCTCGGTATTCATCTAAATGTTCGATAAAATCGATATTTGGGGTTAAATGGTACATGTTGTCCTGACAAAAAATTCTAATTTATTTTTTAGCATATATCAAATTGAACTTTTATGCCACATTTTTACCTGTCATCTTTTCAACATTTTGTTATTCTTAAATTCACGACTAGTATGTTTTAACCTTTTCATGTTTGTTTTTAAATTCGTTAAATTCCGTTAAAACTTGCTTTTATAAACTTGCTTTTTTGTGTTCAAAGTTTTTTCTTTGTGTGTGTAATAAATTGTTAAAGCAGTAAAAATATCTTTAGTCCAAGGAAAAAATATATTTAATCCAAGGAAAAATATATTTAGTCCTAGGAAAAAAACAATAAAAACCAACATGGCCGCCAGCGATTAAAACCTCGAATTAAAGTTAGATTCTCAACACTTTAAAAAGTAAATGAGAATTTTATTTCAGGACCAAAAATACAATTAAGACCAACAATCAGTTTCATCCAAAATTTGGGTGAATACCAAGCGAAATGAGCAAAAGGAAACAGCGGTCCCTATTCTACAATTAAACCGATGTTTAAACTTAATGAAATGAAAGAAAATATCTTAAATTTTGATTTAAAAAAATTAGACTTTCTGACTAATTTGTTGTTTTTTAGAACCGAAAGTAGATTAGATATCTTTCTTTATCTTAAAAAATCTATGATCGAATATTAAAATTGTAAACAGTCTTTTTTTGTTAGAGATTTCAAATATAGACGTTCTCCCTTTTTTTATTCAAATTTTTAATTTTAATAAATATTTTTGCCCGATTTAGGAAAACTTGCTCCTGTTAATTTTTTGTGGAGGAAAATTTGACCCGATATTTTTTCAACTCCCGAGGTCTAGGCCAGATATTTTGTATGAACTTTAAAGACATTAAATGGATCTCTGAATTGTTTATTGACAATTTATTGATATTTTTTGGCCAACTTATGAAAAATATTTTTGAAAGTACTTGCACATTTCTCTGTTGTAAATAATAATATACATTATACAATATAGTTACGCTCGTTCATAAAACAAATAAATATTAAATAATAAATATTAAACAATAACATGACGAATAATGTTGCCCTGGCTGTCTCTCCTCTCCCAGAGAAATGTTTTCTTTAAAAAGAAAATAATCACTAATAATGTTTAAAAGTAAAATTTACTTAAAACAAATCTAAATTCTCTTCCAAAATAAATAGAAAAAATATCAGGTCAAATTTTCCTTCCCTGAAAAAATAGGTTGTTAATGTAATGAAAATTAAAATTATTTTAAAATACTTCAGGGATTTTTCTATTTCTATTTTATACCTCAGGAAACGAAAATTTACGTATAATCCTATGCTTCGTCCGACATGTTCTCCTATAACTCTCAAAATATTAGCGAGATTTTGTCAAATATTATCTTACGGTCTTACACTTAAAGTGACATCCCAACCCATATTGACGAGATCCTTTGACGCCCACCCCTATCGTTCGCCCACTCATTGCAGAATAGAACGTTTATGAAAGAAGGTACATTTTCATTATGGAGCGCTGAAAAGAGCCGCTCCTTTTTTATAGGAGTTGGAGCAGGAGCGGCTCCTTTTTGAAAAAGGGTGGCATGAGAGGAGCCAGCTCCAATTTTGGGCGTTGGAGCAGGGGCGAGAGCAGCTCCAAAAGTAGTGAAGCGCGTAAAGCCCTACATGGAAGGAATAACGAAGGCCGTCAGTTTGGAGGAAAGAAGCAATTAGAGTAGAAAATCTTCCGACATCTATGGACCACTATAGTGAAGGGGTGGGATTTATTGCTCGTCATGTGGGTCGGGGGTATTTTCGTTGAGGGGGTATTAATGCAGTAAGTTCATCAAAGCACATTCCATGGAAGTACTTGCGAAACAAGCACAGAGATGCAACACTTGCGGCAACACAACAGGGCTTAAGCTTGGCAAACAGTGTGCGACCTACTAGATTAGAAATTCTTTTTTGCACTCTGTCCAAGTGGGAGAGACTAGTTATTAGTGAACCAGCCCATATGTAGTAGACCTGGCGAAAGGTGTCTTTAGAGATGTAAGATACTGATAGGTGTGAGAAGTTTTCTAAGCCTACCTTCTTTGCAGCAGACTTGTCAGCATCTTCTATGTACTTATTCCCATTCATGTTGTTTGAAAATGTTAGGCTGAGAAGTTTGAATGTTGTACTCTCGGGAAGGGTGCTATCAGCTGGAGTTTAAGGGACAATAAGCCTCCCCAAGGTTCCAGTACTCTAATAACCCTTAAAGTGAAGGTGTGGTTGGTGCTCTTCCTTCTAAGTCTTTCCATCCTCTTTGACCTATCACGATAAACTGTGTTTGTTTTGGAGTGGAGTGGGATCAGTATGGGATTTCTGGCAGTTTCAGTTTCCTCGGGCTTATTTGATGTACTTTCTATATTTTTGTCCTATTTCTATTTCAACTTACCTGTGATTAGGTAGCGTTCGCTAGTTATATGTGTTGGTTTCTGCATTCAATGACTTTTCTTAAAATTTCAGCTGTTTTTATTATTGCCATGCGTTGTATTGTCTCAATGTTCCCTTTTATTCCAATTTCTCCTAATCTTTTTTCTAGATTTTTTTTGGGATTATTCCTAGTGCTCCTACAATTATTGGTGCTATAGTGATTTTATTCATATTCCATATTACTTTTAGTTCTCTGGCAAGTTCCATATATTTATTTCATTTGTCTGCCTCCTTGATGAACAGATAGGATGGCGAAATCTATGATTTGTCAGGTTTTTCCCTTTTTGTTGACTATTATCATGTTCAGTCTCCTTGCTTGGATGAGTTTGTCTGTTTGTACATCATGATGTACAAACAGACAAACTGGATTTTGTGCATTTAATTTTCCAATATTGTCTCCAGTTTGTGTCTGTACTATTTGTCTGCATGGTCAAAGTGCAAATATTATTATAATTCCCAGTGGACGGCCTTTTCCATATACAGCTTCTTATTTCAGTAGCTCCTTTCCAAGAACTGAAAGCTTGTGGAACTTATTATATGATTTACAGTTTCATCACTTTATCCACAGAGTCTTCATTTACTGTTTTCCTGGGTTTTATCTGTTTGGACTTTGATATAATTCGTTCTAATCGTGTTGTTCTGTGTGGCTGTTAGTAGTGAGTCCATTTCTCTGTTCAAGTGTCCTTTTCGTAGCCATGTCCAGGTGCTTTCGTATATCTCTTTTCTGTTCAGTCTTATAAATCATCCATGTAGCTGCTTTTCTTCCCATTTTTCTTTATTTACCTTTTTGTTTCCGGTCTCACTGTTTCCTGTATTGTTCTTTTTTTATTGTGCATCATGCAGCGATGATCAGCTTTGTTGCACTTTCCATTATGCATTTTTCCAGTTCTTTTTTTGTTTCATCCACACAGTCTTCTAGACTTACCAGTCTTCGAGACTTACCAGTCTTCTTTCTTCTTCTCTCCTTTTTACATAGAGTTGGTCAGTATCATATTTCGAGTGCATGGTTATTAGTTTCCTAATCTTCTGGTCCAGGAGTTCTTTTTTGTTCAGCCTATGAAGGTTCCAAAATATTTTAGAAGGAATATTGTCCAGGTATTTATTCCTTTTATCAGGTTTCTACTATATAATTTAGTTTCTAAGAGTTTTCTTGTTCTTCTCAGGTACTTCCAATCTTCCAATATTCTTTTTCATTTCCACCACCACCACCACCACCACCACCACCACCACCACCACCCACAACAACAACAACAACAACAATAATAATAGTAATAATAATAATTATAATAACAATAAATTTAAATCACACCTCCACAGTCGAAATACAATCTATGCTATCAATGCCAGAGCAGTAGCTATCATTCGATATACTGCCGGTATACTTGACTGGAATGTAGATGAATGAAAATGTTTGAATACCAAAACACGGAAAATGCTTACAATTTATCGAGTTTTTGCAAAGAAAGGAGATGCAGATCGATTGTATCTACCTAGAAAGGAAGGTGGTCGAGGTCTACTTAGTGTTGAAGATGTTGTGAATATAAAAGAAGGTTGTCTATATAAACATATTTCTGAAAGTAATGAGATTCTTCTTCGTGAAGTGAAAAGAGAGGAAATACTAAGAACTGGGGTGAAAAAGAATCAAAGGTTACAAGAGATTGGGTTAAAATTATTTGGAAAGAAACTACACAGTGTATTCTTGAAGAATACTGCATTTAGAGATAATGACAGCTGGAATTGGTTGGTCAGGGGTGAGCTCAAAAGATCTACCAAGATCACCTTAATGGCAGCCCAGGAACAAGCCACCCACACTAGGTCCATCAAACATTACATTGACAAAACTGCAGAATCACCGATATGCTGATTTTGTAATGAAAAGGGAAGAAACCTTAGCGCATATTGTATCTGAATGTCCTATGCTAGCACAACATCAGTATAAAAAATGGAGACACGACAAAGTCGCTCAGGTACTACACTGGAATATATGCAAACTTTATGAATTGGACCACAATAAGATGTGGTATGAGCATAAGCCAGAAGTGGTACAGGAGAATGTCAAACTTCTTTGGGACATGCGCATACAAACTGATAAGGTTCTTGAACATTCAAAACCCAGCTTAATCTTTCTAAACAAAAACAAGAGAACTTGCTTAATCAATGATATAGCCTGCCCCTTCGATACCAGAGTGCAGGACGAAAAAAAAAAATCAAGATCTAAAATGGGAATTAGTTAGACTATGAAAATGTAAAGAAGTAAAGGTGATTCCCGTTGTAATTGGAACGCTTGGAACCATAACGAAAAGCCATCATAAATTGCTTAAACAGATTGTCGAGACAATTTCTTTTCCAATTCTGCAAAAGGCTTGCCTGTTAGGAACAGCGAAAGTGTTAAGGTACAGCTTGAATGTCTAAAGTCAAGGGAATTGACATGATGTTCAAAAAAGAAAACTCCAACTAAAAACATCCAAAAGTTGAGACTACTATGAAATAATAATAATAATAATAATAATAATAATAATAATAATAATAATAATAATAAGCAAATACACAGAACTAGCAAGAGAACTGAAACAAATATGGAGCATGAAGAAAGTTAGTATAATACCAATAATCGTAGAAGCACTAGGAACAATAAAAAAAAACCCGGAGAAAAGACTGAGAGAAATTGGAATCAAAGGGACCATGGAAACCATACAAAGGACGGCAATGATCAAAACAGCTGCAATCTTAAGGAAAATCCTTGAATGTGGAAACCAACCCGCATAAGCTACAAAGAGTAACCAGTCACAAGGAATTTACAACAGGGAGAAAACAAAACCACACAAAGAACACCACAACACGAACCAAGGAACAGAAACTGCAAGAAACATCACTACATAATTCCCCTCCCCCCAATAAATTACACAGGCCTCAGAGAAACAGAAATTACAACAAACACTATAAGCTCCCTCTCCCCCCCCCCCAAAAAAAAAACTTAAAAACTTAAAAAGAATTTTAAAAAGAATTAAAAATAACAAAATATATATATATATATATATATATATATATATTTTCTTAAAATTAATTAAAAAAATTTTATTTTTTTTAAATGGTGCCGGCCTAGGCTGACACCAGACAAAATATTTGTAGAGGGTCGAGGAGGGTGAGAAGACCGAAGAGGGACAGCACAGACCAGACCTCCACTGAAAAAGTGCGGAGAATGCTGGGACCTTGGGGAGGCTTATTGCCACCCAGGTCCCAGAGAAGACCAATTGTCCTTGCCAGCGAGAAATCAATGGTTGTTGCGATACTGCATTGTTATCGAAAAGAGGTGAAGAATACTGGAAATCTGGGAGGGCTTGTTGTCACTCAGACTTGTCGGGGTTCAACACATCGCGACGTGTGTTTACTTTTGGAAAAGACGCCATCTTGAAAAAACCGTAGCAGCAGGAGTCGCTATTCTTTTTGCAATGACTTTTGAGAAAATCAGCAGCAGCAGCTGTAGTCGCCATTTTCTGTGCAATGACTCTGCGAAAAAACCGGCCAGCTAATATTTTCCTTTTTTCCTTCAAGGAATACAAATGCAATTTGCTGACTATGCAAATAACCTTACTTATATATTTAAGGCACCTTTCAACTATGTTGTACGGCGAGAGATCTCTCCGGAGATTATTTGCTGAATAGAAAATGAGCCCTCCTCGCCTTCGCTCCAGCAAAAAGGAGCGTGCTCCTGGAGCGCGCTCCTCTTTGGAGGGCTCCGTAAAGCCCTGTTTCCATGCTTCTTGTTTCCCCGACCGTACCAACACAGGCAGAAATTTAAATCTAATGTGAATAAACATCTTGCCCCCTTAAAAATCTTACCCCTATCACAGTAGCCCCTTATGCTTGTTTGTGGTGAACAAAAGTTTTTTTTTTAAATTTATAGTTGTCGGTGAGAAATCAATGGTAAGCGGCTGTTGCGGTAACACAAAATGATTTGCAATGGTTGTCGAAAACGGCAGAGAGTGCTGAAAATCTGGGAAGACTTGTCGTCACTCTGACTTCAGGGAACACCACTAGCTATTGTCAGTGATAATGACGTGTGTGAAAACTACTAATGAGTGAGTAAAAAAAAAATAAAATAAATAAAATAAATAAAAATAACAATAATAATAATAATAATAATAATAATAACTAGCGGGACCCGTGTAAATTACACGAAATGATGTTTTTAATACTAATTATCTTGTTCCTAACGTATACATGTCTGAATAAAATGATAAGATTTGACTTGTATATTTATTTTTAAAAAATGAACAATACATGACACAATTTACAAAACTTCTTTATATACAATAATTCTAGTGATGGTAATATTTCGACGACTAAACATTACTTTGTAAATGCTTTAGATTAAATTAAATTTGGCTCCAATTCATGAATATTTATTTACTCCTCTCCAGGAGTTAGGTACAATGCCAGTTTTATCTTACTCCCACAAGTAAGATGTGACCCAAGGTCGGGTCGGGAAAGTCGGTTTTGAAAAGCCAGCGCTCGAGAAGGTGAGCACTCTGGCCATTAAAAATTGCCTAGGCAGCCCCGTTGGCATTCCCCGGTTCGGGCGCCCCAGGCAGCCAACAATAAACTTACTCCTCCCTAAAGAGGGGAGGCGAAGCCTGCGAGGGTGGACCTCCTAGAACTGCACAGGACAGACCCGTAGACCGGCGTAAATCAAGCCTCGAAGGCCAAGACAATACCAGTCTATGGAGTGCAGTATCCATCGGAACAGATACTACACTTTGATCTTAGCCAAAAGGCCAAGCGAATTCATGAGTAACATACGAAGATTCGGAAAGTCGTTGCTTTTGATGTAAGCAGGACACACAAAATCACACACGCTATTGTATTCATATGTGTCTTCCCGGTCGTCTCCTCCTTACCTCTCTTCCCCTTCCCCTCGAAATGTAGAAAAAAATATTAGAGCTTGGTTGGGATCGAACTATAAACCAGTCAGGCCGAAGTAAAAAATACTACGTCGCTAACCGTTGCGCCAAAGGGAATACTTGAAAATGTTTCGAAAATTAGGCGAGTTGAATGTTTTTTCAAAATCTAGGTGCGGCACGCATACGCAGAGCTTTTGCCGCAAGCGTGACACACGAACCCACACGCTATCGTATTAATATATAGATCTTAATTAACTTATTGAGACGTTACATAGCATGTATACAAATATTAGTGAAAACAATGGGTAAGCATAATCATTCCTCTTCATACTTTACTTATTGAGACGTTATTTAACATGTATACAAATATTAGTGAAAACCATGGATGAGCCTAATTATTTCTCTTACTATTTTTATTAAAACGTTATTTAACATGTATACAAATATTAATGAAAACAGTGGAGGATCATAATTATTTATCTACTTACTTTACTTATTGAAATGTTATTTAACATGTATACAAATATTAATAAAAACAATAGCGGAGCACAATTATTTCTCTTCTTACTTTACTTATTGAGACGTTATTTAACATGTATACAAATATTAGTGAAAACAGTGGCGGAGCATAATTATTTCTCTTCTTACTTTACTTATTGAGACGTTATTTAATATGTATACAAATATTAGTGAAAACAATGGGGAAGCATAATTATTTCTCTTCTTACTTTACTTATTGAGACGTTATTAAACATGTATACACATATTAGTGAAAACAATGGGGAAGCATAATTATTTCTTTTCTTACTTTACTTATTGAGACGTTATATAACATGTATACACATATTAATGAAAATAGTGGAGGATCATAATTATTTATCTACTAACTTTACTTATTGAAATGTTATTTCACATGTATACAAATATTAATAAAAACAATAGCGGAGCACAATTATTTCTCTTACTTTACTTATTGAGACGTTATTTAACATGTATACAAATATTAGTGAAAACAATTGGGAAGCATAATTATTTCTCTTCTTACTTTACTTATTGAGACGTTATTAAACATGTATAAAAATATTAGTGAAAACAATGGGGAAGCATAATTATTTCTTTTCTTACTTTACTTATTGAGACGTTATATAACATGTATACACATATTAGTGAAAACAATGGGGAAGCATAATTATTTCTTTTCTTACTTTATTTATTGAGACGTTATTTAACATGTATACAAATATTAGGGAAAACAGTGGCGGAGCATAATTATTTCTCTTCTTACTTTACTTATTGAGACGTTATTTAACATGTGTGCAAATATTAGTGAAAACAGTGGCGGAGCATAATTATTTCTCTCCTTACTTTACTTATTGAGACGTTATTAACATGTATACAAATATTAGTGAAAACAATAGGGAAGCACAATTATTTCTCTTCTTACTTTACTTATTGAGACGTTATTTAACATGTATACAAATATTCGTGAAAACAATGGGGAAGCATAATTATTTCTCTTCTTACTTTACTTATTGAGACGTTATTTAACATGTATACAAATATTAATGAAAACAGTGGCGGAGCATAATTATTTCTCTTCTTACTTTACTTATTGAGACGTTATTTAACATGTATACAAATATTAGTGAAAACAATGGGGAGGCATAATTATTTCTCTTCTTACTTTACTTATTGAGACGTTATTTAACATGTATACAAATATTAATGAAAACAGTGGTGGAGCACAATTATTTTCTCTTCCCCTTTCCCCTCGAAATGTAGAAAAATATCTTAGAGGTTGGTTGGGATAGAACTATAAATCAATCAGGCCGAAGTCAAAAATACTACGTCTAGGTGCGGCACGCATGCGCAGAGTTTTTGCCGGAAGCGTGACACACGAACACACACGCTATCGTATTAATATATAGATAATTAAAAAAAAAAAACCCAAAAAACAAAAAAAACAAAACAAAGGGTAACCACTCACAAGAAATTTACAACAGGGAGAAAACAAAACCGCACGAAGAACACAACATGAACCAAGGAACAGAAACTGCAAGAAACATCACTTCATACTCTCCCCCTTCCCCCTATAAATTACACCGACCCCAGCTAACACCACACAAAAATGAACCAAGGATCAGAAATTACAAGAAACACCATAAGGTCCCCCCCCCCCCAAAAAAAATGGTGCCGGCCTTGGCTGACACCAGATAAAATATTTGTAGAGGGTCGAGGAGGATGAGAAGACCGAGGAGGGACAGCACAAACCAGACCTCCACTGGAAAAGTGCGGAGAATGCTGGGACCTTGGGGAGACTTATTGCCACCCAGGTCCCAGAGAAGACCAATTGTCCTTGCCAGCGAGAAATCAATGGTTGTTGCGATACTGCATTGATATCGAAAAGAGGTGAAGAATACTGGAAATCTGGGGAGGCTTGTTGTCACTCAGACTCTAGGAAATACCATTGGTTGTTGTCGGTGAGCAATCACTTACGATGATCTGTGTGAGAACTCCTAGTGAGTACAAATAATAATCAGAGGTAGATTACGGGAAACATGCTAAATCATTTCTTAGTTTAAAGAGTCTGTAATAATTTGCCGAATTATCTATTTATAACATTATCTGGACAGATATTGTGAATACGTGTAAATATGAATAAGCTTTATTTGTAGAATTTTTAAAATAAAAATCGATTAAATAATAAAATTTTAAAAAGTTAATTAAAAAGACAAATGCGATGAAAAAATTTAAATTTCAAAATTCTATTTAAAAAAATAATAATTTGGTAAAAATGGACCGTGCAGTTGCCTTCTAGTTTATTATTGTTATCTATAAATTTAAGAGTTAAAAATAAATAAATTCAAAAGTATTTACGTAATTTAAATTTGAACATTTCGTGAGACGTCTGATCGATTTTATTGCAAAACCGATATTTTAAAAATACATATATTCCTTTATTCAATTATCTTTCCAATTATTAATTTTAAAACATCTCTCTAAAAAAGTTAAATGGAAATAAATTAATCTTTTAATATCACATTGTCGTGGGCGTTTTACCACTGCCACTCCATTGGTAACAAACTGGACAGTTAGGAACTTTTCCCTTTCTTCCTCGAAATCACAATGTGTTGCGTTGTCCTTTGTTCTTTCCTCTTCAGAGCCGTGTTGATTCTTCGTCATTTCTTTCTTCCTTGTTGTCATTTCATTGTTGTGCATATGAGTTCTTTATTGCGTTATAATAATAAGAATTAAGATAAGACAGATTCTGGAAATAGAATTTTATTGAGAGAAAAATATTAAATAATCACACTTAATTATGAAGGAGAGAGACAGTTATATTAACCTTAGTAACTAGTAAGTAATTAGCTGGATAGACTGATAGACAGACAGGCAGCTAGCGCCCATGGCCGTGTGTGATCCTCACTGATTTTTCGTTAAGACATGTTGTTAGCGACCGTTTGCTTCAAAATCCAAAGCCGTTTTCCTTCAAAATTTAACCGTTCTTCCTCGCTTTCATCCTCATGACGTCACATCCGTGGGCCCTCATGCACAAATCGTTCTCAGCCTTGTCCTCTTCTGACCCCACATGCCAAATCTTCCACTAGTGACAGGTTATTCTGAATACATTCTTTAAACTTCCTTTGTTCCACACACGACAAGGTCACTTGGACCCACACTCATTCACCTTTGTTACTAGCACCTATTATCCCATTGTCTGATAGTTTACTAGCACTGCTGGTCTAGACATTGACTTGATTAGCTGCTCCTGCTGACTTTGTCCGGCTGTCGACTAACTCCACTTGTGCAGCTGATGACGCAATCAGCCTATTTTATTCTGCACCCACATCCTGATCATCACACTTGACCAGCCATTAATCGACATCCCCTTTTCCTTACCAGTCTCTTGCGATTAACCGTCCTTCTCAGGACACACTCAGTTCTTTTCAGGACAATCCACAAAATAACACTTGCTACCTATCTGTCCTTTTCAGGAAAACCCCTATCCTTTACATTACACTTTCTCTTCCACTCCGTCGGGCTGTTGTTCGACCTCAGTGTGACGTCTACACTTGACTAGCATCTTTAGAGAAGTAACAAGACATGTCGAGCTATTCTTCTTTGAGGATCGTTTATCTGTCCACATTGTGTAGAGAGAAAAGATAGCCATCTTGCTACTTTAATAAATGCAAATTATTTAGAAATTTGTGAGGAGAGAGAGACACTGAAATAGAAATAATCTTCTGAAGACTGAAGAGAATTAGAATTTATGGTGAAAGGAAGAGATGAAGCATGTTAACAAAATAATATTTATTTATGTGTGTGCAAAAGAGATGCTGTACACACGTGTATAAATATTTTAAGAAGTGAGTTTGTGGAAACTGAGTGTGTGCCTTGTTGATAAATGCAAGAGTGAATAAATCTGTGTAGATATGGAATAGATACAATAGGGATAATATCCATCTCCCTAGAATTCTTGGGTGTTACATATTGAAAGGAATTGTACCGAAAAGAAAGATGTTAAACAGAAGTCAGCTTGCCTTGGAATTCATAGGAAAAGAGAGAAAGATAGTCACATAACTGGAATCAATGAGTACACTTTAAGGATGGTAGGAGAGACAAAATATTATACTTAAAGTTCCTTGAGATTCGATTTGTAAATCAGATAACGGTGAACACCAGGTTTCTTTAAAGAGTCACAATAGAATTTGGGGTTGATTAGGTACAGTAGAAGTGCATTTTCAGAAAAAAATGTGTTCTGTATTGCCTCCAATATATCCGACTGGTTAACCATTGATAATTAGTGTTTTATACCCTCTAAAAATGTCCACAGAGATCAAATAGCCAGCCATGGTTTACTCCTGAGTGTGCTGCTGTCATAACTCATAGAAATCATTATTTAAATCTTTATCAAGAGAATACGAGGCCTGTCTAAACGTATCCGACCTTAGGCCAGAAAAAAATATTTCAAATACGTGACGGAGTTGGGACCCTAATCCCCTTCAAAGTAGGCTCTTTGTGTTTACACACACTTAACCCAACGATCCACCTTTAAAACCAAGCTTCTCTCCTTTCACCACCAACGCTCAGATCACTGTTTTGCCTCAGTCAAAATGAATGGCTCTCTCCTTGAAGAAGCCCCTTGTTTTGATAAGCTCTTAGGACTGACTTTCATTTCAAATCTAAAATGAAAGACTTATATCCAGTCTATTGCTATGGTCGATGTAAAAATGGTTGGATCATTCTACCGATTCTCCAGAAAGTACCTGACTCCAGATGCAATCCTCTACCTATATAAGTTTCAGATACGTTCTAAGATGGAATACTGTGGTCACATTTTGTGAAGTTCTGCACAGAGCACTGTTTTCTACTTTGACAGAGTACAAAATCAACTTTGAAATTTAGTGTGTGTGTAGGGGGGGTAATCTCTTCTCTTCCTTACAGAAGAATCGTTGCTAGTCTCTCTCTACTCTATTGTTATTTCGATGGAAGGTGCTCGACTGAGTTCCAATCTTTGGTTCCTTCTTATAAGACATTCTCAGCAAGAACTCGTCTTTCTACAACAGAAAAAGACTTTCCTTTCTCCCTTCATGTGCCTAGCGTCAGGTGCAATTTCCATTAACAAAGCTTTTTTGAAAGAGCTTCCCGCCTGTGGAACCCATTACCGCTGGATTACTTCTCTGCTGATTACAATTTGGTCGTCTTCAAATCCAATGTCAACAAATTCTTGTCATAAACTGCTCCAAAATAATCAAACGCAGTGTAGAAAAAAAGGTGACGACACTGACAAGAAAAGAGGACCGGAAGTGTCAAAGGCAATGAGGCTCAGGCGCATGCGTCGGGTCCATCTTTTTTCAGCAAGTGATCAGGACGAGCAGACAACATTGGTCTGGTAGGAGAAACTCGGAAGGAATGCCACTGTTACCATGTTCCTTCTATTGTTATTTTATTCTCCTGTCAAGCACACGGCTGCCCCATAAGGATTATTCGTTTACTTAAAACCCTTTGTTAACGTGTTCTTGCTATTATAACTTTATTCCCCTGCCAAACACATGGCCACCTGCATAAGCATTATTATTCATTTGTGAACATCAGGGCGAGCAGACGACACTGGTTTGGTTGGAGAAACTCTGAAGGAATTCCACTGTTGCCGTGTTCCTTCTATTGTTACTTTATTCCCCTGCCAAGCACATGGCTGCCCCCTAACGATTATTCATTTACTTGAAAACCTTTATTAACCTGTTCCTGCTATTGTGACTTTATTCCGCTGCCAAGCTCACGTCTACTCACCTAAGAATTATTCATTCACTTGGAAACCAGTTAACCTGTTCCTGCTATTGTGACTTTATTCTCTAACAAATACACGGCTCATCCCCTAAGGAGTATTCGTTCACTTGGAAACCACTGTTAACTTGCTCCTTCTATTGTTACTTTATTCCCCTGCCAAGCACACAGCCCCCCCCCTAACGATTATTTATTTACTTGAAAAGCACTGTTAACTTGTTCTTGCCTTTGTGACTTTATTCCTCTGCCAAGAACACGTCTACCATCCTAAGGATTATTCGTTTACTTGAAAACCACTGTTAACCTGTTCCTGCTGTTGTGACTTTATTCTTCCTACCAAGAACAAGGCTATCCCGCCAATTCTTCTACTCAGAAACGACTGTTACCGTCCATTTTCACCCCCAAACAATTCTGTAAATGACTCCCTGTTATGGCGAAGAGGCGCGAACTTGCAGTATTTTCCAAGGACTAACTAACACACCACTTCCCCTATTCCCCCGTTTTCCTTTTTAACAGTCAAAAGATTTTTTGACAGCAGTTCATACTGTCAGAGTTTTCTTGTCGCAACGTAAATGGGGAGGAGACGATTCAAACAGAACTCAATGTGAAGGGGGGAAAAAAACAAAACTCTTAACTTCTGTAGCATTTCCTTCACTGCTTCCCGCTTATTTCCTTCGTTATTTACAAGCAATGTCTTTCATCCTTGTAATGGTAATAGTAACACTTTAACTATCTGCGACCTTCCGTTCTCATCACCAAGATGAAACCAAGAACCCACTCGTCACCTGTGGTTCGATGGATTTTATCTTAAAAATAGCTACACCTATGTAAATTAGTGAACTCTGTCGGCAACATTTGCATAAATTCAGCCAGTAAAGCAGTTACAGATTTCCTATCTTTTACCTTGACTGACCGACACCCAGAATTCCATCCTTCACCCCCCCCTCCACATAGAGTTCTGGAAATAATTACCACACATTTCCACAATAAAAAAAAAAGAAAAAGAAAAGAAAAAGTCTCTCTTGTAGGATTTGAGGTAAGGGAAAAGGGAAGGGGATTCTAGGCTTTTACACATCCCTCCCTTTTTAGTCGCAGTTTTTAAGGTCTTGCCTGAGACCTCCATCCACCAGTAAATCCTGGTTCCTTCTAGACCCCAAAGTAAAAATTCCTCTCTTGTCCAAATATTAGTCATTGTCCAATTTCCTTTTTGTGCAAACACTTAAAAGAAAATTGCAAATAATTTAGGGGACATAAATTCCTTATATTTATGGAACCCAAATCTAACCTGGAATATCACTTGTCCAAAAGTCCGAATATAAAATTTCTTAAAAGAAATCTGCCACGTACCTTAATTTCGACTTTGTGTAACTTTTTTTTTCGGACTAGTCCTCATTCTGGCGTTTCATATGCACATGGGAACTTGTATTTTTAATTGCATTTTTGGTAATGGGTTAATGCTGTTAAGGTGTAATGCCAAAACCCATTTCTCTCCGAACAATATAAGTGACTAAAATAGGAATTAATCTTTATATTTTTTTTACTAAAACTATCTCAAAAAGAATTCCCCATAATCTAAACTATATTTCTTAGACAAGTCAAACAACACATTTTTATCAACTTAAAAGTTAGACAACAATATTTTAAAGTTAGACAACAATATTTAAAAGTTAGACAACAATATTTTAAAGTTAGACAACAATATTTTAAAGTAAGAAGGTGCATAAAAAAGACAAATAACCATAAAACAAAAACAACTCTTCAACTTGAAATTTCCTCATGCTGCAATGAATGAGAAATTATTTTTCAGGATATAATTATCATGTTCCCTTTTTTATACTGGAAGTAGACTAAGTCTACTCCACAGTCTCTTTCATGGTGCACATGTCGGGTAGTACCATTTCTGTCTCGAAGGAGGGGCCTCTGTCAGCCCGACACACTCGAAATCATACTAATCATTGCATTCGTCACATGCAATCATTTCTTTTTTATCCTCTAGTTTCTCGCAACTGGGACAAATCCAAATTACAGTTTTCTCAGGTTGATAATACTGGGTTAGCTTTGTGGCCTCTTCAGCAACATTCTGATTGAATTTATTAAGAATCGAAAGCAAAGGAAGATTTTCTTTGTCTTCAGATCTTTCAACAGACGCTGTTTTCTTCTTTTGCTGTTTTCTGTGTCGCATATTGCCCATTTCGTTCCATTGCTAGGATCGTTTTTATTGGTACTGTTGACTCTATGATAACCAGATTTCTTAGTATTTTTTTCTATTACTGTTATCAGTAGATATTTGATATTTCCGTCCGGAATCACAAATCTTAATGATTGAATAGTGATAATAGCAGGTGTAGGTTGGCAAGTTCATATACAGACGTAAGCAGTTGAACATATCGGTGTTTGGATAACTTTTTTTTTTTTCTGTATTTCTCGGTGTGGTTATAACCTTTTTCCTCAGTTTTAGGGGCCTCAAATCTTTCAACTTTATTATGGATCTAATGTTTTTCTTCGAGAGAACCTCAACCGCCTTTTTGTAGACTTGGTGTTTAAGTTCTTTCTTACTAGCCACAACAGGTCAGGCTAAGAACTTGTTTTCAAGGATTAGCTTAGCAGTGCCCTCAATGCTAACCAATTCCTCCACATCATAGCTACATCGCAGCTTGAGCTTACAACTCGTCATTGCATTCTCGACTGTTTGAATGGCATTGCACAGCCACAGAGAGAAGTACTTTATCTTCTCGGATACAGACATCCTGGGTGGATCAGTGGGAACATTGACATTCTGCAAAGGACTAGTTTTTCTGACTTTTCTTCTAACCCCATGGTAGGCCCCCTGGGATCCACTTCTCAGTGTACCGTAATCTCCATTGAACCAAGAGCCACTCTGGAGTTGGCCTCTAAAAGAGATACCTTTTTTAACTGATCCATCACATCCCTTACTGTCGGACTTGTTCAACTTGTTGCCCTTCTGGAAGGCCTCGGGTCTATTGAGCAAAAATCTCAAGTTGATATCACTGTATCACTTGAATAGTACGAATAGCTTCGTTAATCCGGTTGATCTCTGTATCAACATTGTAACCACCTCGTCCAGTGCCACGGTGACACCCCTTTCTATGTCCAAATGGAGAGTTTTCTTCAGTGCCCCACTGACCCCAACAGGATTACTGACCTGTTAGAGTACCATGGTAAGCACCAAATTTCTCAAACCTAGTGAGGAAGTCTTTGAAGCTTCTCTTGTTTGTTTCAAATTCTTTTCCACTGAAATGTGGCCCTTTCAACTTAATTTTAAAGGGTTCCACCACGAAGGATGAATGGGCTGTTGGGTTGAAGGGGAAGGATCTAGCTGGTTCTGAGGTACCAGCTTCTTCCTGACTTTGGGGGTTGAATGTCTGGGTCTACGTTGGGGGACTGTTGGTTTTTCGAAGGGACCACTGGAGTTTCTCCTTTGCTTGTTTTCTTCAAAACATCCATTTGCCACCTTACCTCTCTTTTAAATCCGAAAGAGGCCTGAAATAACTCAGCCAACGCCCCAGACTCCTCCTCTGCAGCCAGTTATTTCTCCATTTTCTATCAAACTCCCTCTATGTTCTCCAGCCATCCTTCAATATCCTTTTCAAAGGAAGAAAACACTTTTATCGACACATGTTTATCCTCCAAACTTTCTATGGTTGACTTTATCTTTTGTTGAACATGGGCCTTCTTTCTTTCTAATTCCCTCTTGCTGACTGGGTCGTCAATTTGGTTTGTAAAGAGAATGGCAAGTTCTTGTGTCACAGAAACGTATTTATTTTTCTTCCAACTTTATGGAATTCAAATAAATACTAGTTAACGAAATCAATTTCGTTTCAAAGTCTTTTTCACTGAAATTACAGAGTCGTTACAAAGTTGCAGTTAAGTGGTAATTTACTTTAGCAGTTTCGTTGCAATGTGTCGGATTTTTCTTGTCGCAATGTAAATGGGGAGGGGACGATTTAAGCAACTCAAGGCTTCAAACAGAACTCAATGTGAAGGGGGGGGGAGGACAAACCTCTTAACTTCTGTAGCTTTTCCTTCACTGCTTCCCGCTTATTAAAGTTGCAACGAATTGCCTTCGTTGCTTACAATCAACATCTTTCATTCTTGTAATGGTAACTGTAGTGTAGTGAAGAGAAGAATAAGAGATCCGTATACCTTTTATTCCCAAAAGAAAGCTACAACAAAATAAAGTTAAAATGACGAAGCATTTATAGTGGAAACGAAAGAAAGTCTGATGGACGAGTTCATAGAGTGGGAAGAGGGGGTTAAGAATATTACACTTTCCCCTTCAAGTTTAAAACATTTTTTTTTTTTTTTAATGTATTTTATTCTATTATTTTTTTTACTAGTGCCTTATTTAGTAACGAAGTCCTTATATTTCTCAGGAAATTTCTGTATTCTGCCAGATCTTCGCAGTGATTCAGATGGCACTTTGCTCTCAACTGGCTCCACACGAGGTTTTCTTCTTCTATCAGTTCAGAATATTGTGTACATTCTTTTTCACTTTCTGGCTTACTTAGGGGTGGCATGCAAACATCCTATAATATGTTGTCTCCATTAATTGAGTTGGGAGCCAAATATCTAACGTTGACGGTAATTTCGATGCTATAAGGTAGACGTACATGAGCATAATGAGGATTTATTTTCAGTAACGTAGCAGGTGTAACCGGTGGGTCATACTTACTCAACCTAATATGATCTCTGACGTATACTTGGCCTGGTTTTGCCCACAGGGGAATAGAAGTACCAGAAGTGGATTTACGGCTGTACTTAAATAGTCTATCGTGACGGGTCGCATTCGTAGCTGTGAAGAGCAATGATCAAATAGAATGTAGAGCATCAGGTAGAATATTTTCCCAACAGGATAGTCTCATATTGTGAAAGTTACTTGTATGGCCTTCCATTGTGTGCCGTTTAGTTTCTCAATTTGGCCATTGCCTTCCGGGTGATATCTACTCGTTTTCGAAGTCGCAATGCCTTTACCATGTAAGTAATTAGTAGTTTCCTGTGACAGAAAGTCAGTTGCTCTATCTGTGTGAATCATATCGGGCATACCAAATATCGCAAATAGTTGACTCAAGCATTGTGTGACAGTTTTGCTTGTCATATCTTTACATGGAAATGCAAAGGGAAAACGAGAGTATTCGTCGATTATCGTAAGTAGATATTTGTTACCATGTGTGGACGTAGACAGTGGTCCCTGGAAATCCATGTTTAATTGCTGAAACGGTAGTATTGCTTTTATGAGAGTTCCCTTGTTACTGGTAAAGAATTTGGGTTTTAAATACTGGCAAGACGAGCACGAATTAATTACTCCTTTTATTTGGTCGAGTGAGAAAGGAAGTTTTTTTTCTTTGGAAAAATGAAATAGTCGTGTAATGCCTGGGTGCATAATTTACAGTGAAGGTCACGGAGATCTTGTAAAGAATGAGTGAATGCAGATATTCGGGGAAAACGTATCAGCAACAGTGTTTTCTCTTCCAGGACGGTAGACGATGTTAAACTTAAATTGGGGTAGTTCAATACACCAACGGCATATTTTGTCAGTTTTGATTTCCTGGTATTATCAAACATGAAGCTAATACTTTTTTGGTCTGTAATTACAGTAAAGTGCTTGCCTGGGCGAAAATGTTGACACTTTTGTAGAGCTTCAACAATAGCAGCTGCTTCTTTTTCTACTGCATGATGTTTCTTGATTAAGGGTAGCCGCAATACAGTTGTTACTAGCATGTTTCTACTATAAATTTTTTTCTGGGTCAACCGTTACCAGCATAGCATCTTCAGCCCTATAAAAGAGTCTAATGCCGCAGAAGATAATAGGAATTCTTTATTGCGGTTTAGTGCTAATATTTTTTGAAAAAATCTGGATAAATTTTCTGTAGTAGGAGAACATCCCAATAATCCGTCTTTGTGATTTCAGATTTAGAGAAGGTCGGGCGATATCTGGTTGTTTTTGATAGTGTACCCAAGTAAAGTTATAGTTGAGACTGAAACGATGCTTTTATTCTTATTAAGCGTGATGTTGTACTGTTTAGCGACCTCATAACATCTTTGAAGATTGTAGTCATACTCTTTTTGCGTTTTTCCACAGATAGTAACGTTATCTACATAGACAAATGTATCTAATAACTGCTCTCTGTCATCAATGGTTCTTTGGAACTCACTTTCTCCATTAGTAACACCGAATGGCAGGCGAGTAAACTGGTATAATTTACCATCCACCTCGAAAGCTGTAAATTTACGATCCTCCTTACTGATGGGGATTTGATGGTATGCTGATTTAAGATCAAGAGTAGTAAAAATATTCTACCGGGCTATTTCCTCGACTATTTTAGATATACTCGGTATAGGATAAGCATCTAATTCCATAAATCTTTTGATTGTGTCGCTATAATCAATCACCATTCTTTTTTTTCGGTTTTCATTTGATGTTACTAGAACCTGCGCTCGCCAAGGTGAAATTAAGGGTTCTATTATATTTTCCTCCAACAATTTTGCAGTCTCTGTTCTTATGAATTTGCTATCAACAATTGTGTGGCGACGTGACTTTGTGCTAATTGGAGTTGTGTTGGTAGAGAGATGAGAAAATAATGGGGGAGGAGAAACGTTCATGGATGGAAAAAATTATTCCTGGTGACTGCTCCGATAATAAGTTTGTCCTTCGGTCCATCACATTTTAAGGTTACGTTCTTATATCTGCAGAGAATATCTTTCCCTATGATTAAGTCTACAAATGACCTCCACTATTACGTTAGAGTGTACCTTATTATTTAGAGAGATATCGACTTTAGTTTCTCCCACAATTTTCGCACACATATTAGGGTCGGCCAATGATATTGCTTTTTGTTTGGGAATAATTTTAAGGTTCATTTTTTTTTGTTGCAATATTGCTGTTAATAAAAGTCCCCACACTACCAGAATCCACCATGGCATTGACAGTGGATCTATTTATTTTACACTTAGTAAATGTAATGTCTTTTTCTCTTCCTAGTTACGCAAGACTAGGGAAATCAGTGTCTTCATTTAACAGTAACACTGCCGATACAGAAGATTTACAGACTTTGGCTCAGTGTCCCTTTTTCGAACACTTATTGCAGTTTGAGTCACGACACGGATGACAGGAATTCCCACACACAAAAAAAAATTTCCTTCGGCCTCATACTTTTTTGTGTCACTGCCACACTTGTATTTTCTCCCGAAGTGATTATTGTCGTGGAAATCATACTCTCCTGGTTGTAACATGCAGAGTGTTTTTCTGCTTGTTCAAGGGATCTTGCTATCTCGTATGTTTCTTGAAAAGTTAGCGATGATTTCTCGAGAAGTCGTTGTCGATTGAAGGGGAGGAGATACTGCTAATAAAAGCCTTCCATATATACTGGCTTTTATTTATTTCGGCACTCACGGCCTGGAAATTGCATGTCTTAGCAAGGTTTTCCAACTGTAACATGAAAGAATCCACTGTTTGCGCCGATTGTTGTTTCATGGTGATAAGTTGCTGACAGTTGTAGACTATATTAGTTAGCTTGATGTAGGCCGCGCCCAGAGCCCTTATGGCAGATGTATAGTCGTTTGTGTCACTAATTATTTCGAATACTTCTGCCGATATGCTATTTATCAAAGCATAGAAGTCGGTTTGGGTGCTTCCAGTTTCTTCAATGCCGTTAACCGTATGTAGGTAATTTATGAACGTAAGTTTCCAATGTTTGTATCTTTTTTCTGCATTGAAGGCTGTAGACTCGGTGTCGAATCGTTCGGGATGAAGTACTCTGTTCATTTCTTTTGTGAATAAAATTGTAGTGTAGTAAAAAGAAGAATAAAAGATCTGTATACCTTTGTAAAGGTTTTATTCACAAAAGAAAGCTACAAAGTATTTATTTATAAATATAAAATATTTACAAAATGTGGCACAAGGCCGAAAAAGGGGGAGGGGAAAGGATCGATCTTCACTAACTGATATTAACTCTTCTAACTTAGCTAGTTTCATTCGTGACCATCATTCACCAAAATACCACATTTATACTATACATGCATCTCCAATCACCAAAATAATTTATATCATGAAAACATACTTAAAACCCATATAAAAGAAATATGCACTGGGGGGTGTGATAATAAAATTTTATGTACAAAAAGAATGATATTTACAATTAAAAACCGGAAGTTAGTAGAAAGACCCCCCCCCATTACTAAACTGCGGCAGAGACGCAGATTTGCCAGTCAAAATCGAAAGATCGAAAAAAAAAAGGTTTGATGCAGGCCCCAACGTTTTATTCAGACACACCTCCTTCGAAAATATCGAAGGTTGACATGCTTCTCTGGCAAATCAAGCGCTCTGTCACCTAATTGGGGCAGGGAGGAGAGTTATAAAAAAATGGGGGAGAGGGGGAAGTACAAAATAAAAGGGCCGTAATGAAACCATTCATACACTAGCTAAATTATGAACTAAACCTAACAAAACCAACAAAGAACGTGTCTTCAGTCTAACTTAAAACGGGGCAAAGCTCAATGTTCGTTTCTGCAGCTCAATATCCAATACCTAAGGTACGTCTAAATATCACTCTAATCCAGCTCCAGTCACTCTACACCTGTTACCCACCTTTCACCAAAATCTGCCGAAGAGAGTCTCACTCTCTTGGCCCTAATGCGAGCTTTCAGGTAATATTTGAAAATCGCAATAAGGTCGAGAGGTGTGTAGGTCTCAGCTCCGCATATTCCCTTCATACGAGTCTTCCATATCGTTTCTCTCATAACGGCTAGTATGCTTAAAAAAACAAAACGTTTCTGTCTATCTGTTGTCGGAGCCAAGTTGCTACATACATTAATAGGTTTCAGGTCAAAAGACGATACGTTAAGTATGCGAACCATGAAACTCGAAACAAGCCTAATCAGCAGCACAACTATGCAGCAATAAAAGAAGGCAATAAAAGAAGGCAATAAAAGAATCAGTGACTCAAGGTCTTGTCTTCGTCACCGCATCTAACACAAGTCGGCGAACCCGCCAAGCCAGCTGAACGAAGCCTCTTACGGACCCAGAGTGCATTTCTTATCATCAGCCAGATCAGCGATGCCTCGTTAGTATCGAAGCACCGTAATCCAGGTGCCCAAGGCCAGATAGAGCATAGCTCCCCCCTCGCCAAAGCGAGCTCCTCAATCCTATCATCTCGAACAGTCCCCCTCACCATCACCCGATATAACACCTTTCAGTCCAGCTAAAGGGTCCCTGCAGGGATACACCCTTCCAGGCACCAATGCGCAAGCCCACAGACTTGTCACAGTTAATTTTGGCCCCTGTTATCGTTTCATACATTCTGATTACTCTGGCATTGCTCGTTACAAGCACAGTCAAGTCGTCGGCCTTTGTGGAGTACTTCAACGTGGTGCAAGCACCTGTCAAAGTAATCCCACGCAGGACCGGATTCACCCTTAGCCTGTGAAGGAAGGGCTCCGACACAAGCACATAGAGCATCGGTGAAAGCGGACATCTCTGACGAAGAGATCTGGATAATCTGACCATTCACTTCAACCAGCACACTGGGGTTCACATACAAGAGGCGAATCCAAGAGCGAAATTGCGGGCCAAAACCGGCCGCAGACAAAACAGCCTCCAAATACCGATGGTCCACCATATCGAATGCTTTGGACTGATCTAAATTGATCAGCGTGGCTTCTGTGTCGACTTTATATATGATCAAGCGTATCGAGTGCAAATTATCTTGAATGGTCCGACCCTTTACAGCACAAGTCTTTTCAGAGCTAATTAGACCAGCCAAAACAAGCTGCAGTCGATAGGCTAAGATCTTGGCCAAAATCTTTAACTCAGCATTTAGCATCGTTAAGGGCCGAAAATGATCTAACCCATCTTTGCTTTTGCATAACAATTTCACTACACCCATGGTCAAGTACTGGAGAATGGTCCCGTTCCTAAACCACGAGTTAAATAAAACTGTCAGCAAGGGAACAAAAAAGTGCGACAACCTCAAATACACCTGGTAAACCATCAATTCCAGGAGAGTTGTCAAGGCCAACCCGCTTTAAAGCTTCCTGAACATCTTCCTCTGTTATGCTACCTTCGCACCTAGCTGCTTCGGTCGTCTTGAGACGAGAAAAGTCAGCTAAATAGGGGTCGAATTGTGCTAAAGACAAACCGGGTTCCCTGGTAAAAAGATCCTGGAAATGAGAACAAAACGCCTCCAGAATACCTTCGTTTGTAGTTACGAAACGTCCATCCGGCAATGAGACACGTGCGATATGTCGATCAGATGCATGTCGACGCTCATCTGCACGCAGTTCAGCGGCCATATTTGTTACTTCTTTAGGCATTCTTTTTAATCTAGCTCTAATTACTAAAGCTTGGTGTTCTTGGGTAGCCAAGGAAGCCAGCTTTGCCTTAATTATAGTAACTTTAGCACTATCACCCGCCTCCACCACCCGACCTAATCTAGACTCTAGTGCCACTTTAGCTGCCCTAGTTGTTTGATTGAGTCGTCGGCTAAAATCAGCAGTAAAGGACCTAATTACTTTCTTAAAGTGAACCCACTTCCTCTCCCAAATACAGCTCCCGTCAATTTCCGCTGTAAGGTTAGTAATAGCTGTTTCTGGTAGCCCTTCACATCGAACAACGAAGTGTTGAGCTTCCTGTATGCAGCTAATCTAGGCCTAGATCTATCTAAGTTTACATGGACCCGAACAAGTCTATGATCCGAGTAAACTATATTATGAAAACTTGGACATTCTAATAATTCTACATCATTCTAATAATTCTACATCGACTCGAATTAAGAACCGGTCAATATAACTCACACGTTGTATTAGCCGGAGCCGCGTCTACATGTCCAAATCCATACTCTATCATGGGGATTTTCATTCCGGAATTTATCTATAAGATCAAACTTATCGAGAAAGTCTTGGTTAGTTCCCCTAGCCCGATTACGATCTATATCGGGATCCAGGACCGCGTTCCAGTCTCCTGCTAAAATGACCGTCCGATTAGTATTCATGAACTGCTCGATCCGTCAAAAGAAGGAACCGAGCTAGGCATGGTTATTGGGCACATAAACCCCAATGAGTCGAAATGCCTTATCTTTTATGGTAATATCCAGAACGCACAACCTTCCTTCTGGATCTGTGAAACAAGGGTCACACGACGCATCTAAAGACTTACTTACTAGCCAGGAAACGCCCCTTGAGTGAGAATCAAAGTACGCTGAATAGACGTGAAAACCCCTAGCCAGCACACCCAAATGGTCACCGGGAATTAAGTGGGTTTCCTGAATACAACATGTATTCACTCCAAGGTGCTGAAGGTCTGTAGCAACTCGAAATTTACGAGAGTCAGACATTTAAACTAGCTAGATAGAGAGCCATTGAGAATATCTAAGGGTTGGGTTCCAGAAACACAATCCTTTCTTAAGCACATTAAATTGTCGTTTTTAAAAATTGCCATTGGAGGAGTAAAATTAAAAATAGAATTCGCCTCCTCCAACATCTGCCACAGTCCTTTGGCTTCCGTTTTTTTTTCGTATCACTGTGAGCACTCTCGTAGCGTTAGGGAAGTTCAGGGGGTCTTCCACAGATTTCTCACCTACTTCCCGAAACGCAAGTAGTTTCTTCATATCTGATAGTTTGTGATTTTTTGCAGTGTCCCCTTGGACGTCAGTTGCTACACACAATTCTTTTCCGGTTAGGAAGGCAGTCTTTTTTCTGCCTCTTTCTAGGAAGGGGCTTCTTTGTCTTTTCTGAGTTGGAGGGGGTGGGTGGTGGAGGTGGCATATCTTTCATTGGGAATGGGAAGTGGTGCTTTGTGATAGTGGTGAAGCGAGAGAAGGCTGTTTTGTAGGAGATGTAGGGGGAGTACTTTTGAGGGTGTTTTGCGGGGAGACAAAGGGAGAAGGCTTTGGAGAGGAGTCTGGCTTGGAATCTTTTGGAAATTTTTGTGGGGCTTAAGGGAATGAGTTTGTATTCTCTGTCTTTTATGGGACCTGTGATGGTGGGGGCATTGATTTGGGAGTCGAACGGATTTTTGTCTGCGCGGGAGTGGAGGTGGATGATTTTTTTGTTTCTTGCTTCTGGAGAGGGAGATTTGACTGAGGGTTTCATTGCTGAGAGTTTTTTTTGATTTACTTTGTCCAATTTTTTCTTCAACTCTCTCACTTCAACATATTTATCTTTTCTAGGATCCTTCCTTAACATTTCCTCTTCCCTCATTTGCTCTAAGGATACACGGCCCAGCGTTTTTTCCCCGAATACCAAAATCCACTCATTCCTTTCTTCGTCTTTACTTAGATCATAGAGTACCGGGAATTTGTTGTCAGATGTGTCTGATGGAGGGGGGGGCGGGGGGGGAGGGCGGATTTACTGGCTTCCCCACTCTTTGTGTTAATGATATACCAAGGTGTTGGCCCACTCTTGTTTGGTTTGTGGTAGTGGGTTTTCTTTTAGGGCAATCAATAGTGAGATGCCCTATTTGTTCGCATGTCCAACAATAATTGGTAATATCTCCTCACCAACCTGCATATAATAAGGCATGTTGTCAAAAGCAGACTTATCAAGGAGGATCTCAAAGTTTCATATTCTTGGGCATTCATCCCAGTTAACTGAAGTTATTTCCCCATATTTTAGTAGGAAAGCGCCAAGATGTTCACCGTCGTCATGAAAAGGTGTAGCAGTCACTAATAGGGACTACTTTTGAATGCGTAATCACTGTCCCTGTGAGCTGGCTTGTCTAATCAAAACACAGGGCGCAGTAATATCGTTAGTTCCCTAAGGGACTACTTATGTCCCCTTAGGGTTCGAGGAAAAAAATCAGACGACCTCCTGGCACCAGCTTGGACACATCGCAGAGAGCACCAGCGAGGAACGAGGAAACGCTCTCTCTCCTGCCGCCGTCGCCGACTCGACAACTACTACCATCTTCACTTGAAGAAATCCACGGGCAGCCCTAAGAACTCTTATATTCTTCCTCTTCCTCAGACGGACACCGTCCCACTCTCTTCTACCTATACCAAACCGTATAGGTAACCTTGAGTTAATAAACCCCTTTTTGTTAGAGTTACAGAAATACTTTTCGTTGTTCCGTTTCTTTACGAGAAGATAAAAGGATAACCCCTTTCATCCCCACTCCTCATCCCCTGTGAAAAAAAGAGGTGTCGATACTCACGTGAAGAAAATCAGAAGACCGGAAGGTAAAACCCGATGCCTTCCATCTATTTATACTAATAAGGAAGACATTCAGTGGTTATAAAGTCTTCCTCTAATACCGGAGAGGTTATTAACATTTTGGACTTGCTTCTGTGTTAACCAGTTATCAGTTAATCGTTTGATTTGTTACCAAGCTTACAGCTACTCCCTTCCCCATCTTTAGTTATTTGTTAACTGACTCCCCGATTTCGGTGGGAAGTCGCGAATCGGCAGTGTTTCGCAAGACAACAGCACTTCTACTATTCTTACACTTCAACCAGTCGAAAGAGTTTTTCGACACATTGCGAAACAGTTCTGCAACAGTGTGAAGTTGGCTGGACCTTTTTTGGTTGTCTGATTACTGCCCATTCATAGCTTTTTTTTTAGAATTACCGTTACAGCTACTTATCACCCCCTTAGGCGAAATGGCGGAAACTATTGATACAGTACGCAACAAAATTTCGGTCATTAAGGATATGGTTCAGACGAAACTTGCAAGTTTGCATGCTGGAAGGACTTCTTCACTTACTTTTTCCGTGTTCGAGGAACAGATTATTAACTATCTGGTGGAGATTGACTCTCACATTAGTCACATAAGACTTCACGACCCCTCCTCTCGTGACGAGATGGAGAGTTGGTCTTCTGAATACGCAGGGTTTTTGGATTCTCTCCACCAACTCCGTATAACTCATCCCCCCTCCAATTCTGATAACGCATTTGGCCTACCTCCACACTCTCCACCATCTGACTCCTTTCCTCGCAGGACTCGTTCTTCCTTTGTAGTGAACCCTCCTCAGGTACATGTAAACGCGCCTACCTTTAGTGGTCGAGAGATGGGAGAGGACATTATGAGCTTTCGTAGCTTTCTCTCTCGATTTGAGAATTGCGTCGCAGGAATGGCGAACGATGCCGAAAGACTTAACTTTCTTAAGTGTTCGGTAACTGGCCGACCTCTTCTGCTCATCAAACACCTGAGTGTATGCGACTTGAACTACAAAACAGCGGTAGACATCCTTAAGTCGGAGTATTTGGATGAAGAGGAAATCATACAGCAAATATTTCAGGATATCCTGGATTATAAGGTTCGACGTGATGACCCTTCTATGGATTTAGGGGAATTCCTAGCAAAAACCGCTGCCCTCCTCACTGAACTGGCAGATTCCTTTGGTTGTGACTTTACCGATGATCATTCAGCAGGTGCTCGCTTAATGGCCC
Organism: Sepiola atlantica; assembly: GCA_963556195.1. NCBI lineage: Eukaryota > Metazoa > Mollusca > Cephalopoda > Sepiida > Sepiolidae > Sepiola > Sepiola atlantica. The sequence continues at coordinate 85,363,279 of OY744516.1, forward strand.
AGATTCTGTTCATCAAGTTCCCCAAGGAAATAAAGAGTGAAGTTATCCTGCTAACCGGACGTAGAATCCCTACTTTGTCCTCTTTACTTCGTGACACTGGAGAAGCAATCAAACGACTGTGTGTCAAGGAGGGCAGATCCACCCGTCCTACCTTCCCGAGGTTCTACAGCTCTCAAGGTCCCCCCTCACGGAAACCGGGAGGTTCTACCCCTCGTAAAGATACCTCCTTCCTTACCTCGACTGAAACCATAGGAAGTATTCCTCCTGTCATGCGCGTTTCCTTCTCTTGGGGAAACAAGACTGTACAAGTTAACTGCCTGCTGGACACCGGAAGTGGGCGTACTTTTGTTTCGAAAGAAGCTCTACAGCCTCTGTACATCCCTGATTCTGAGGGTCGCGAGTATGAGCTTTCGCTCACCACATTCCAGGGACAACATAGGAAGTGCTATCGAGAGGTCGCTCTGAAGACCAGTCTGGGAATAGAACAACTACTGATACTACCCATTCTAATTCACGAGAACTTGGATCTTTCGTCACATTTGGAACACCTGGATGACCTGTTGGATAATTTCAGGGGAATGGGATGTACACTAGCCGGAGATTTCGCGAGGGGCACCAACAGAATTAAAATTGAAGGTATTCTTGGACTGGATGTCATCCAATATTTGAGACCCCTTCAAATTGTGCCCTGCGTTCGGGGCCAAGCCTTTTCAGTGCCATCCGGACTCATTCCTTTTGGAAGAGAAGATGCTTTCCTCCCCGAGCAAAACCCATCTCTTCAGGAAAATGTAGGCCTCTCTTTCCGCAGGGTATTGGATTCTACGGAGAATGTTGAGTCATCTCTTTTGTGTTTTGCGTTGGAGTCTGAATCAACTTATACAGATCCTTTAGGAGATTTCTTCCCGGACAGCCAGGTGCAGAGGGGATTGGAGCTCATGTTCAGCATGGAATCGCTGGGGCTCCCCAATGAGGAATCTCTTGCTGAAATTGACCAGGAGAAGATAAAATATTTTCAGGAGGCCATTATACTAAAGGACAACAAATATTATGTGGAACTGCCTTGGCATATGGAGAAATTATCTCGTGTTCGTTCCAATCACGCTGTCTCTCTCCGCATTTTGGACCGGGTAGTTAAGAAACTAACGAAAGAGGGTGTGTATGAAGAGTACCGGGAGGTATTTCGTCAACAGGAGCTAGATGGCACCATTGAGGAGATCAAGGTACTTCCTCACCAATTCAAAGATTACATATGGATCCCTCACCGACCCGTCATGAAGACAGACCCAACTTGTACTACGAAGATTCGACCTGTCTTTAATTGCAGTTTAAAGGTTGGAAACTCTGTTTCTTTAAACGAGGCAGCCTATCCCGGGATTAATCTGAACTGCGATATGCTGAATCTCTTACTTGCATTTCGGTCTAACAAATATGTGTTGTTAGCAGATATTAGAAAGGCATTTTTGATGATTCGTCTGAAACTGGAGTCTGATAAAAACAAGTTTTGCTTCTTCCTCCGGGATGGGGATCGACTTCGATGTTACAGATACACAACGATCATTTTTGGGTTTGTGTCAAGTCCCTTCATCCTGAGTTGCATATTGAAGTTCCATGCAGCACGATTCCCTCAGGACCGTTGTCGATCTATGATGGAGGATCGATTTTACGTGGACAACCTGGTAATGACAGGAACAGAACCAGGAATCATTACCGAATTGTATTCTACCTCCAAAGCTCGCCTGCAGGAGGGAGGTTTTGAGTTGCAGGCCTGCAACTCCAATTGTGCCACCCTCAGAGAAAAAATGAGTCAGGACGGCACTCTCAGCACCCATGGAGGCAGTTGGGAGAGAGTATTAGGTTATCGCTATGCTCCACTTACAGAAGAAATGAGTGTCAACCCGGTGAAATGCCAGTCGGATGCTTCGACTAAGCGAAGAATACTGGCTGAAGCCGCTAAAATCTTTGATCCTTTGTCTCTTTGCCTCCCTGTGACCCTGCGGAGCCGAGTATTAATGGCCAAATTATGGAAAAGAGGATTAGGATGGGATGAACAAATCCCAGGTGAATATCAGATGCTATGGAGGGCTCTTGCTCGGGACCTGTCTGACCTGAGTGACTTACCATTTGACCGTTGCGCCTTCCAGGGAGGTCAAGAAGGAGAGTTATTCGTTTTTTGTGATGCCTCTGCAGATGCGTATGGGTTTGCAGCATACGTCTTACAGCAGGGTTGTCCCCGATTGATTTTTGCCAAAGCCAAAGTGGCCCCCTCTAAGACGAAGTCGCTCCCGACATTGGAGCTAATGGCCATATACTTGGCTCTAAAATGCTTGCCCTCAGTGTTACTGGGCTGCAGGGATTTGATCCTCACCAAGTTATATGTGGCAACGGATGCACAAGTGGTCTTGTCATGGATTCTGTCACAATCTATGGCAAGTAAGAATGTTTTTGCTCAAAATCGGCTCAAGGATGTTCTTCATATGAGGAGTCAATTTGCTACTCTCCATGGACTCGAACCGGTGTTTCGTTATATACATACCTCGCAAAACCCAGCTGATCTCATTACCAGAGGAATGTCCTTGAGGAAATTCAAGTCAGTTTTCAAGTTTTGGTGTCATGGTCCCTCTTGGTTGGGGGGAGGAAGTTCTGCCTGGCCGGTACAGGATATGCCATGTCTCAGCAAACATTCCCAACAAATGGCATCTGCTTGTGTAGGTGTTTCCGTGGCCCTCGAGACAGAATGTACTCCCTGCATCAACTTTGGACGTTTCTCTCAATTTTCCCGCCTTCTCAGAGTGGTTACATTGGTGTTCACGTTCATCAATAGGCTTAGGGGGCGCAATGAAGATGCGGGAGGAAAGGCCAAAATATATCTGTTAAAAAACTTGCAGGCCCAATCCTGCGTGGTGGAATTGCATTACTTGCAGGATCCCTCTGGAAAATCGGTCCCCCCACTGATCCATTCTCTTGACTTGTTTCTGGACCAGGATGGCCTCATCCGTTCTCGAGGCCGAATAGACAGATCACCGCACCTCAGTTTCGAGGTAAAAAACCCCATCTTATTGGGCAAGGACAACCTCGTCACTAGACTCATTATTATGGATTGTCATTACCGGAGCGCCCATTTAGGAGTGGGGTCTACTCTAGCTGAGCTCAGGCGTTGTGGGTTTTGGATTCCTCAGGGGAGACAGGCGGTCACTAAGGCTTTGGCATCTTGCCATTTATGTAAGAGGTACAACTCAAGAGCTGTTCTCCCCACTAATTCGGCTAGTCTTCCAGTGCCTCGGGTCGAGTTCACGGAGCCTTTCCAAAACACTGGAGTTGATTTTACTGGACATTTTTGGATCAAGAGCGGATCTACGGAAGAAAAAGTGTACCTTTTACTCTTTACTTGCATGTCCATCAGAGCTATACATGTGGAGGTGGTTCCTGACATGGGAATGTTATCTTTCGTGCAGGCCTTGGTTAGGTTCACTAACCTGTATGGTGTTCCTCAAGCACTTTATTCTGATAATGCTAAGACATTTGTAGGCAGCGGCAAACTGTTTTCCCGACTCTCCCTGTTTCACGAATACCAGCAGAAATTTGCCACCTCCAATATCCAGCTGCGCACTATTCCTTTGTATTCTCCCTGGTATGGAGGTGTGTGGGAGAGATGCATACAAACTGTCAAAACATGCCTGCACAAAACCATAGGCAGGGGACGAGTGGATTACTTCTCGCTAATAACTATCGTTTCGGACATCCAGAGGGCAGTCAATAATCGTCCTCTAACCTACTGGGAATTTGCAGACCGAGGACTAGAAGCTGTGACCCCTAGTATGTTCCTGGGACCCAAGAAAAACCCTGGATTGATGTTGAAGCTAGGAGCAAGTGACCTGACAAATACAGCTCCCCCTGGTCGCAGAAAATTAGTTGAGACAATGATGCTGCGGAATGAATGGTTGGAAAATTTCCGGCATTTGTGGTATGAGGAATATCTCCTCTGTCTTAGAGAGAGGCCTCAAGGCCGATCACAGGAGTCCTTCACTAACCGAATAAGGGTAAATGATGTTGTCCTCATCAAGAGCCCCCTTAAACCAAGACCATTTTGGCTATTGGGGTCCGTCTTAGAACTTTTGGAATCTGACAGGGGTGTCGTCAGATCGGTACGTATCAGGCAGAGTGATGGTGCATTCTCTCAAGAATCTATTTCCATTGGAGCTTTCCCTTTCACCGGAAGAGACTGGACAAACCGTAGACTCATCGTCCCCTCCCAACATTCCGAACAGCTCCATAGGAGAGGAGGCCACACTGTGGTTATGCCCAAAATGCAATTCCCCTCAAGGAGAGGAGGACATGATTGCCTGTGATCGGTGCAACGAATGGTTCCATTTTAGATGCGCGGGTGTGGAAAGAGCTCCACCGCAGAGACAGAAATGGTACTGTCCTGAGTGCGTTCCAAGCAAACGCCGGCGTGGTAGACCCAGCAGCACCAAGGCCAACTGCAACCTCTCGAATACTTTTCGAGACAACTGAAACCGGCAGAACAACGTTACAGCACGTTTGGCCGTGAACTACTGGCAATGTACCTCGCAGTGAAACACTTTCAGCATTCACTCGAGGGCCGTCAATTCGTGATCTACACTGATCACCGTCCGCTTACATACGCACTGTGTGCTAAGCCGGACAAATATTCTCCTTGCGAAACTTGCCACTTGGATTTTGTTTTGCAATTTACTAACGATATCCGACATATATCTGGTGAACAGAATGTGGCGGCAGACGCCTTGTCCCACCTTCCTATAAATTCTCTGTCTTCACCTTCGGATATCGATCTACAACAGATGGCTTTAGACCAGCCATGTCTGGACACTCTGGATCTGTCGTCACCTGAGTTTGCAACTTGCAAATTCAAATACCTGCCTGTGCCCACTTCGGACACACAGATCATCTGTGACACTTCAACAGATTCACCTCGCCCTTTTGTTCCACTGACTCATTGTAGGGTTGTTTTTGATACCCTTCACAACTTGGCACACCCCAGACTCAAAGCCACAGTGAAGCTGATTTCAGCTAGATTTTTCTGGCCAAATATGAGGCGTGATATCACTGCCTAGACACGTTCCTGCGTATCCTGCCAAAAGTCAAAGGTGCACAAGCATATCCGTGCACCCCTTGAAACATTCAGCACTCCAGACGCTCGGTTCAGTCATGTTCATATTGATCTGGTTGGACCATGGCCTGTCAGTCAGGGATTTACTTATCTCCCAACCTGCATAGATCGTGTTACACGGTGGCCTGAAGCCATCCCTCTAAGTGACATTTCAGCTGAATCCGTAGCGCGAGCCCTTATATCGGGCTGGATATCGCACTATGGAGTCCCCTCAACTATTACCACCGACCGTGGTGGACAATTTGAATCCCACCTATTCCAGGAACTTTCCAGGATTTTAGAGATTAAACGTACCCATACGGCAGCTATCATCCAGCTTCCAATGGGATGATAGAATGCTTCCATCGCCAATTGAAAGCCGCGTTGCGTGCTTATCCTGACCAGCAGCGATGGAGCGAGTACGTACCTGTTGTCCTTCTTGGCTGTCGCGCCGCGATCAAAGAGGACCTCGGATACTCTTCAGCCGAACTTGTCTATGGACTACCTCTATCGTTGCCAGGTCAGATGCTGACCCTGATAGATTTAACGGCAACAGATACAGCTCTGTATATAAACAGACTGCGAGCTTACTTTAATGAGCTCCCACCTATGCACCCTAGGCAACAGACCATTAAATCTTCGGTCCCTAAAGACATTTCCTCGTGGACTCATGTTTTTGTGCGAAAAGACTCTGTGAAAGCCCCTCTTACTCCTCCTTATTCTGGTCCTTATCGCATGCTTTCACGCACTGACAAACTTTTCACCCTTGATATTGGTGGCAAAAAAGACACCGTATTCATCGACAGGGTGAAAAGAGCTTTTCTTAACGCAGAAACACCTGAGCCCCATATTCCCCCTACTGTGCATCAGACAACTGCAAATACACATTTACTTTTAGAAACCCGTAAAGAAAATTATGTCACCACCACACGTAGTGGTCGACGAGTACATTGGCCCAAAAAACTGTCTAAAACTGTCTCTATATAGAATGAGTCTTGTACTCTATTTTTCAAAACATACTTCTCACATTAAGGATCCACACTTCTCCAAAATTACTTTTTTCAAAGAGAAGACAAACTCTTAAAAAAAAAAAAAAATATATATATTTTTTCATTAATATACAAACATTTCCTGAAAATACTTCTTGCAGAAAAGACTTTTCCCTGCAAAGCAAAAAAAACAAAAAAAACTTTTTAAACATTTGTAAATTGACAAATTTTGTATTTTTGTTATTTCCCACAGCTACACTACCTTTTATTTCCTGTCGGCTTTCAGCCTAAGCAGGGGGTTATGTAGCAGTCACCAATAGGGACTACTTTTGAATGCGTAATCACTGTCCCTGTGAGCTGGCTTGTCCAATCAAATCACAGGGCGCAGTAATATCGTTAGTTCCCTAAGGGACTACTTATGTCCCCTTAAGGTTCGAGGAAAAAGATCAGATGACCTCCTGGCACCAGCTTGGACACATCGCATAGAGCACCAGCGAGGAACAAGGAAACGCTCTCTCTCTTGCCGCCGTCGCCGACTACTACCATCTTCACTTGAAGAAATCCACGGGCAGCCCTAAGAACTCTTATATTCTTCCTCAGGCGGACACCGTCCCACTCTCTTCTACCTATACCAAACGGTATAGGTAACCGTGAGTAATGAAACCCCTTTTTGTTATAGTTACAGAAATACTTTTCGTTGTTCCGTTTCTTTACGAGAAGATAAAAGGATAACTCCTTTCATCCCACTCATTCACCCCCTTACAAAGGTACATTAAAGATGGAGACTGCCGCTCGTCTTTTTCCCATGTATTCCATTCTCAGATATAGTTCATGGTAATTATCTCGGTTTGAGATAGTTTAGGACATGTTTCTTCATTTGGGAATAAAGTATTCCAGGTGTTGAAACCTTTACAACGAATAATTCGTTGTGGCCTATATCCGACTGTCGCTAAAAGTTTGCAAATTAGGTCTTATGTTTTTTTTTTAACTTCTTGTCTACAACGAACATTACGATACTTCTGTTTTTAAAAAATCTCTTCCAGTTTTGGAATGTCGACAATTAACCCATTTTCAGTAACCAGGTGTAGCAGTTACCTCCTCCTTTCAAAACATAACTACACCGGTTTGCCGGTAGGTGTCGCTTTTTCACCGACATGTGGCACTGTAAAGCGACACCAGAGTTATCTGCCCTTCTGACTATAAAAACCGGTGCATAACGGAAAATCCGTCTCTTCCTCACCGACCTGCCTCGGCAGACAGACGCTGACACTAGCGTTCCGTTTCACTCTTCTCTGGTCGACAGAACGACGCTAATACACTAGCGTTTCGTCTCACGCTTTTCTTCTCAATCGGCATAACGACTACCAACACACGTGGGCAAACAACGGTAAGAGTTCTCAACTCGTTTTCTTTGTTTACGGCTTTCAAAGACTTTTCCTACGCCGGATTCATTTCTTCTTATACCTTTTCAAGAACTGTTTTTCCATCGACACACATGCATACATCACACACTTCACCATTCCACGTACACACACGTTCAATAAACCTTATTTGAACTACTTCATTTTGTTTGTTAATTATTACTCTGTCTTTGCATGCAACAATTGCTTGATTTACTGAACACGTTTATAATCGGAGAACACGACCCTCGATCCGAACATTGGTGACCCGACGTGCAAGCTTTGTTGTATGGGGCAGAGTAATTAATTTCGTACAAGAACAAAAAAAAAATATATATATATAATTTCTCGTTTTTTCTTTCGTGGTGAAACGAATTACGCATCCATCTTTTTTTCTACCCACGTGGTAGAAATATACAAACAAACAAAAAAGAAAGAAGCCACCGTCTCCATTTTTCCTGGCCACGCGGAAATACCCAAACAAAGAAAAACAAACATTTCTCGGCTTTCTCCGAGTATAAAACAAGTTACAATTTCATTTTTTTTCTTCTTCCCTTTCTCCACCCACGTGTCGGAAAATTATATACAAAGAAAAAGACAAACTTTTGCCAATCCTTTTTTTTTTTTTTGACGAACAAAAGGACCTTACAAGACGCCACTTCTTTTGTTTTGAACACGTGGAGATAAAAAGAAAACAAAAGAAAACAAACGCTCACGCTGCCCATCTTTTTCGTGACCACGTGTTGATAAAAAAATTCAAAATAATGCCGTCATCTTTTTCTCTTACCGCGTGGAAATGAAAATTCAAACAAAAAAAGAAAATACGAATTTATTTTCTGTTTCAACAACAAGCAAAAAAAGGAAGCCGCCATCTTTTTCCGGACCACGTGTTGATAAAAAAATACAAAAAAAAACGCCATTTTTCTCTAACCACGTGGAAATGAAAATTCAAACAAAAAAGAAAATACGAATTTTTTTTCTCTCTTTCTTTTCAACAACAAAGGAAAAGAGAAGCCGCCATTCTTTCTCTACGTGGAAACTAACATTCAAACAAACGAAAACAAAAACGTCATTCCTCGTGTGAAACAAATTACGACTCCATTTTTTTTCTTTTCTTTTTCCCTTCCACCCACGTGTTGGAAATATATATATAAAAGAAAATTACAAAACAGACAACGCACGATGACAAACTCAGCCAAACACGAACAACATCACCAAGCCCAAAGACTTAATACTGGTTGTAAAAAGTCAGGCTCAGCAAGCACCAACATCACCCTTCAAGGGCTACCAACCCTCTTCAACAACTGGACGTTCGTTGATAAACAGGAGGAAACATCAACTTGAACAACCACATCTTCCCGGACATCATCAAGCACCAAACATTTCCGGACATCACTGACGACACTATGGAAGAAATCACACCAGTTCAAAATGAGTACAACTGCACAAGCACGACTAAATACTCAACAACTGGACGTTCGTTGATCAACTGGGGGACACATCAACTCGAACGACGCACACCAACACCAGTACAGACCCACTTGTACCTGGACCTGCTAACTCACTTGCAGACATTTGTGCATCTGACTTTGACCATAGTGTACCACCGATCTCAACAACTAGATGTTTGTTCATCAGCTCCACTACACGGACTAATTAACATGAACAACATCAACACCTGCACAGACTCACTTGTGCTCACTCATCAACAACCGCGCAGACTCACTTGTGCTCATTCATCAACAACTGCACAGATTCACTTGTGCTCATTCATCAAACAACTGCACAGACTCACTTGTGCTCATTCATCAACAACTGCACAGACTCACTTGTGCTCATTCATCAACAACTGCACAGACTCACTTGTGCTCATTCATCAACAATTGCACAGACTCACTTGTGCTCACTCATCAACAACTGCACAGACTAACTTGTGCTTGCTCATCAACACTGCACAGACTCACTTGTGTTCGCTCATCAACACTGCACAGACTCACTTGTGCTCGCTCATCAACACCGCACAGACCCACTTGTGCTCACTCATCAACAACCGTGCAGACCCAAGCACCAAACATTCCCGGACAACACTGATAATTCAACGTTTGTTCATCAGCTCTGCATCACGCAGACTAATCAACATGAACAACGCCACCAACAAGTGCAAATTCGCTTGCACTCAGCATTTTTCGACCGCAGACTCACTTGCGCTCAAACTTGATGCAGACCCAAACAACACGCAGATCCACATGCGTTACAAACACTCAATTCCGCAGACGCACTTGCGATCAATCATTCAATACAGATACAGAAATAAGTAGCGTGCACACTACTTTTTCTAATCTTCAACAGCAAAACAGACATACCCACAAAGAATGCTTCTCATCTACAACTGTTCATATTGAATAATATTTTCAATATTTTTCAATCTGGGGGGGAGTCCTTGTAGCAGTTACCTCCTCCTTTCAAAACATAACTACACCGGTTTGCCGGTAGGTGTCGCTTTTTCACCGACAGGTGGCACTGTAAAGCGACACCAGAGTTATCTGCCCTTCTGACTATAAAAACCGGTGCATAACGGAAAATCCGTCTCTTCCTCACCGACCTGCCTCGGCAGACAGACGCTGACACTAGCGTTCCGTTTCACTCTTCTCTGGTCGACAGAACGACGCTAATACACTAGCGTTTCGTCTCACGCTTTTCTTCTCAATCGGCATAACGACTACCAACACACGTGGGCAAACAACGGTAAGAGTTCTCAACTCGTTTTCTTTGTTTACGGCTTTCAAAGACTTTTCCTACGCCGGATTCATTTCTTCTTATATCTTCTTTTGTTCTTCAACAATATCCATTACGTCGGTCGACATCGGGCTACATGTAGCCGTCGCCATTAGTTATCAAATAATTGATAACAGGGGGAAAAAAATTCCAATAAAATAAACGTGGCAAAAATCCAACTTCAAAAAGTTCAGCAACAACAACAGCAATAACGGTAAAAATAACAACAACAACAGCAGGTAACAATCCAAAAACAAATAAGAAATAATCAATACACACGCTTTCGATATGGGGTTGCAAAAGAAAGCTCCAACAAAATAAAGTTAAAATGACGGGTGACACTTTTCCTAGCCCGCAGCGGCCGCCAGCGCCAAATGTCTCAAGTGACTCAATCGCAGTCATTTAAAAATAAAGAATAGTCTTCAATATTAAAGATAAGCATATAATTGTCTCCCCTCCCCCCTCGAATACAGTTTTTTTTTCGGTTTATTTTTATTTTTCGGTAAAAGTCTATAATAGTGGCCGTGCCGTGCGCAAAACATTCCTTTCTATCGGGGTCGTGTTGCGCATGTGCAGAATTCAAATGGGGACAAAACATCCCATTCATAAAAAAACGTGCGCGCTCGGCGCGCAAACTATCGCTGTAAATAAAAAGTGGTTTATTTATCTACCTCCCACAAGGTAAGATGTGACACAAGGTCGGGAAAGTGGGATTAGATAAGCCAGCGCTCGAGAGGTGAGCACTCTGGCCATTTAAAAATTGCCTGGGCAGCCCCGTCGGCATTCCCGGTAGGGTGCCTCAGACAGTAAGCAATAAACTTACTCCACCCCAAAGAGGGGAGGCAAAGCCTGGGAGGGTGCACCTCCTAGAACTGCACAGGACCAGCAGCCCCCAATAGACC
>OY744516.1:85379472-85481972 GCA_963556195.1 Sepiola atlantica
TCTATTACTTAAAACAAATATTTTGCAAATATTAATTTGTTGTCTGACTTTTGCGGATTATTTTGCAAATAAAAGTTAATTTGTTTTCATAAATATTAATTTGTTGCCACCTGGACTTAGGGTTAGTGGGAGGTTTAATGGAGTGTATATTTTGTTTTGTAAGAAACAAATCATAAAATCAAACAGTGTTTATTAAAAATTAAAAAATATTACAAATTTAACATCACAATAATGACGTATCTAAATATAGAATATTATTGCCGAAGAAATTGTCCACAAAAATGAAATTAATATTTTCAAAATAATCCGCAAAAATCGGAAAATTAATTAATATTTTCAAAATAAAAGCTATAAAAAATATTCACAAAAATGAGAAAACAAATGAATATTTGCAAAATGATTTTTTCTTAATCCACAAAAATCTGAAAATAAATTATTTAGAAAAAAAAATAATAAAAAAAAGAAATTCGCAAAAATCGGTCAAGGCCCCTACTCTTATAGTTTTAAATAGGCCCCCCCCCCCCCGCAAAAAATATTTTAAAACATTTACTGCAAATAAAATCGAGTTATGTTTGTTCTAAGAACACTGTTCTGGTAGTATATTTTCCAATTATTATTTTGATAAAAAAATATTAAATTAAAATCCTATTACGAAATTATCCATCATAATGCATTTCGGTTTCTTCGTAAGAAAGTCGGCCATTTTAATATTTTGTTAATAATTGAATTACTTCGATATTTATTCCATACTTATCTAATTTTCCTACCTTGCCAAAATGACATAATTCCCCCCCCCCCAAAAAAAAACATGCACCCTTCCTACTACTAACCCTAAGTCCGGGTGGTAATACGAAAAATAAATAAAGAATAAATTTAACAAAAGTCGAAAAAAGTGCGTGCGACGTGGGTGTAACGGGGCTGTTAATAGTCAATTTATTGAATATTAAAGTTATTTTTTTTGTTGTGTTATTTATTTATATTAAATAAACCGTTGTATTGTATCAGTTACCTTTCGCGGAAAAAAAACAACAACAATTATTTCAGCATGCATCAGTTTTGCATATACTTGTAACATAAAATGATCCCCCATATCCGGGCCATTCTAACTTAGTAGGTAAAAGAATTTAGTTAACATTGGTTCTCAGAGTGTAAGTCGAATATTTTTATTGGTAAATTATGGGGATGCAAAGTAAACATTTCAAAGTTCACTGCCTCCTATCTCTCTTATCAAACCTTTTGTAATGTTAAAAATCGAAAATTAAACAAAATGCTGGAAGAACATTACATTTTCGCACGATTGGTGACATTTATTGGATGTGTTTCTACCAGTATTTTGTTTAATTTTCAATTTTTAGTGATTATCCGAGTGATCATCGTCGACATCTTATCGACGCCATTTTCTTTTTGAGTATGAACTGAACAGTCGACACCATGTTTTTTAATAAAAAATATGCTTTAAAATAAGTTAAAACACAAATAAACTTATCCAGATAGGTAGAATAGTAACTTATCTTGCCTTTGGTAACATTTATTTGTTGCACATTTATTTATTGTTTTTTTTTGTTGTTTTTTTTTACCCATTTTCGTTCTGTTCGCTGTCGTTATAAATGCCCTAGAATTGTTTTTTATTATTAATTTATTTTTACGTCCGTGGTTGAATTATTTTGGTGGCCTTTTGTCCGGTCGCGATCACCATTTTATTTTTAGAACATTAACATTTTTATTGACATGTAAAACTACTGCAGATTTGCATATATCATGTATGAAAGGTAGGTTGAGAAATAATCTCATGATGACTAAAGAGAAAATGAATACGGAAAATAGTTTTACTGAAATCTGAAATTGCTAGTAGCAAACGAAATCGCCAGATTTTAAAGAAAAAAATCGCTAGCCGCTAGATCCAAATTTTACTAGCCAGATTCAAATCAAAATCGCCAGATCTAGCGGGAAACCCGCTAAATTGGCAACACTGACAATTTGGCGCCTAATTTCGGCACTATTTACATGTCACGTGTTAGCAGAGCGTAGTTATTCCATCACGTGATATTAAGTCACTGACCTCGTCACTACTCGATCAGGCGGGATTACTTTCAGTTGATAAGTTCAACACACCTCCTCATCAACTGAAATATATTCAAATGTTCATTTGTTGTCTTATATTTCAACAGGGGTCATTGTCCTTCCCTTTTTGCTAGACAAAATCTGGTCACTTTATTAAACTTTTTTTTTTTTGTTTTGAAAGAAAAAAAACTTGTTCACATTTACAGACCTTAAAAAACTTTTTTCTTTTTGTTAATTATTATTATTTATCATTTTAAAGAATGTCCTTCAGAATCCCATCAGTAAATGTCTGAATTTTTCATTTCTAGATCTATTTGCTGGTTTAGTAAATATATCAGCTATGTTTTCTTCACTTGCAACGTGAATTAACTTAAGAGTATTATTCTGTATCTCGTCTCTAACAAAGTGGAATCTGATATCTATGTGTTTTGATCTTTGGTGATTTACGGGATTTTTTTGCCAGAGTAATGGCACTCTGATTGTCACAATACAATGAGAATGTATCAATTTTCTCGTTTAATAAATCTTTCGAGTGTTTTTAAATATTTTCCCTCCTGTGTTGCATCGCTCAATGCCATGTATTCGGCTTCGGAAGTTGACAATGCTACCGTTGGTTGCTTTCGCGTTCTCCACGAAATCAGTGGTCCATCGTCTGAGATTTTAAATCCATATCCCGTTAAACTTTTCCTATCTTGCGAGTTCGCCCAATCAGCGTCGCAAAAACCTACGATGTTCAAACTATTTGTAGTGGGTTTAAATATTAACTGTTGGTTAATTGTGGCCTTAATATACCTAAGTGCATGTTGTGATAGACAAGCGTATGGTTGCAAGGAAACACGGACAACTTGAATAGGATTAATCAAATATATTTATTTACCCCAAAGCAAAGATCGTTCTTTTTATTCTTAATTCCTTGATGACGACGGCGACGGTTAAGTTGTTTATCTTAATTCTTGATGACGGCGGCGACGGCGACGGTTAAGTTGTTTATCTTAATTCTTGATGACGGCGGCGACGGCGACGGTTAAGTTGTTATCTTAATTCTTGATGGCGACGGCGACGGAGTGACCTTTTTTCTACGTGTTCACTCGTTGGTCGCTAGCTGGGGAAAAGATGGCGGCTACCTCCAACTAGCGCCAAGCCCCTTTTCTTGTTTTCCTTTTTGTAGCTCTCCGGAAACGGTGAACGCTCAGCATGTCGCTGTCCAACATTAGTTCCGGATAGAGTGAGATCTGTTATATAACAAATGCCCCCTCAGATCTCAATCAGGTTTGTGAACTAGTCCGTGGGATATCCTCAGTTCATGACAAAGTCCTTGAAGCATGCAGGTAGTCGTCCTCTCGTCATTCTCGCTGGTAGCGGAGTACTGTCTGTATTGCCCTCTTGTAATGTTGTAGGGTGTATGTCGTGAGTTGGATCTGGGTCCCTTGGTGACTGCGGTTCGACGTGATTTTTGTGGTTGGTACATGGTGAGAGGGGTAAGGGTGTGTTGCATAGGTGTGGTGGTCGAGGGGCCAGTTGTCTGATATGTGCGCGGTGGATCCAGGCTGTATCACCCTTTTCATCTTGCACCTGGCACATCACATCATTTGACTTTGTGACCGTGAAATTCCCCACCCAAGGTAGATGAGATGCTCGGGCCGGTCCTGATTGTGGCCGATGAAGTAAGACCCTGTCACCCACTTGTATTGAGTCTTTGCAAGTAGGATTATGCGCATTCCTCTCAAGTTTATGGTCAGCCTCGTCGTTGGCCAGAGTGACATGGTGGTGAACCTGCCTCAGCAGGGCATTGATCTCCATGCCATATGCCCCCGGATCGTCGCTTCTGATTTGTTTATTGTGAAGCATAGGCAAACCAATGTTGGGATGACGACCAGTGATTGCGTAATGGGGGGAGACACCGGTAGCGCTATTGACCGTGGCGTTCATGGACGAGACCACAGATCCCAGGACGTCAGTCCACTCGCAATTTCTGTCCTCGCATAGCATATATAGCGCGTTTTTCATCGTTCGATGTTGTCGCTCGATGTTGCCTGAGCTCTGTGGTTTCCACGGACAGTGGAGTTCCTGCGTGATAGCCAACTGGTCGCAGAATCGTCTGTACACTTCTCCCGTGAAGTGTGTGCCACGGTCAGATGAAACAATCCGTGGAATCTCCCTGTGTCGAAGGAAGAATTGATACAACCCACGGGCTGCGTCAATGGCACGGTCCCTTGCGCATGGTATGGCCGTGAAGTACCGACTAAAGCTGTCCAAAATTGTCAGGATGTAACGTTTTCCTTTCGAGTTTGGCATTGTCACAAAGTCTATGAAGACCAACTCAAATGGTTTCTTTCCGCGTTTGCAGTGACCCATGGGCCAGTGGGTGCGTTTGCCATAGTTCCCTTTGCATTTTGCGCATGTTACGCAAGAGTCAACGTAGGCCTTGATGTCGCGGTTCTTGAACTCCCACCAATAACTGGACATGAGTTCTTGCATGCGCGTGATGCCCGAGTGATTGGTGTCTTCATGTGCTTGCGAGAGGTATCTGGCACAAAGTTTATACGGCACAACCAGTTTGGGGGAGTTGTTGCTGTCCCGAATCATCAAAACAGAGGTGCCTGGCTCCAGAAAAAATTGTTGGAAGTGTCTATTGAAGAGCGTAGCACGGTGATCGTCGGGATCAATATGTGGTTTATCCGGTGAGGGTGACTGGAGGGCACTGATGATCTTCGCTAATGTTTCATCCTTCTGTTGTTCTTCTGCAATGCCCAAGTGATTGCAGATTCTCTCTGTAGGGATGGAGGATGACGAATGATATGCAAAGAACGCATTGCTGATGTGTTCTTGTGCACGGGTGCCTTGTGGTGAGTGAGTCTTAGGAATCAACCGTAAACCGTTAAGTTCGCTGAGGCACCAAGACGGTATATACATGCGTAAAACTGACCCACTTAGCTCGAAAGTCTGGCCTGCTGGGGTCGGGTCATACGGAGTTTTGGCCTTCTTCTGCCCGCAACCCCTACTGAGCATGTCAGCCCAAATGTTCGATTCGCCCTCGATGTATTCGAGAACAAAATCGTAGCACGAAATTTCTTCTTGCCATCTCCGTATTTTGGCATTATTAAATACCCGCTGATCCAGATACGTCAATGACCTGTGGTCGGTGAAAAGAACAAAGGGGCGGGTTCGGAGAAAATAATCAAACTTAATTATCGCCCACTTGATAGCGTAGGCCTCCCGTTCCGTCGTGGACCAGTTCTGTTCCGTGGGGTTGAATGCATGTGAAGCAACAGCTATGATATTCTTCTTCCCGTTGTCAGCTTCTTGCATTAGGATCGCACCACATGCGACATCGCTAGCGTCGGTGGTGAGTGTGAACAGCTTTGAAAAATCCGGGAATGAAATGATTGGTGGAGAGGCAAGCCGTTCTTTGATTCTTCTGAAGGCTTTGTCGGCACTCTCAGTCCAGAGAAAAGGTTTATTGGCCCTGTTGAGGTCATGAATGGGAGACATGAGTTTTGAAAATGTGTCCAATCGGATTTGTTCCTGCAAGCGCGTTTCAAGGAATTGCCTAATCCATACCAACCGCCCGATAAGGCTTTGTAGTTCCTTTTTCGAAGTTGGGGGCTTCATTTCTCGGATAGCCCGAACGTATTCAGGATCAGGCTTGAAACCGTCACTGGTTATAATGCGTCCGAGGAACTTTGCCTCAGGTGCAAGAAATGAGCATTTTTCCAGGTTTAGCTTGAGACCAAAATTCCGGAGGGCGGTAAAAAGCTGTTCCAGAGCGAATATGTATTCATTGAATGTTCCTGCATGTACCAAGTTGTCGTCGATGTACGACGAGATGTTATCGCGTGAACTGACTGTGGCTAAAGCTTCCGCTACGCAACGTGAAAAGATCTGTCCGGCAGAGGTAAGACCGAAGGCCAGGCGAGTGTACTGGTAGCACTGGTCCTTCCATGTAAACGCGGTTTTGTGACGGTCCTGCTGGTCGATTTCGATTTGCCAGTAGCCGCTGCGAAGATCCAGAGAAGCAAAGTATGTGTTGCCCCTGCCGATCTTGTTAAATAGATGGTCTATCCTCGGTATTGGGTAAGGGTCCAGATCGACTAAGACCTTGTTCAGTGTTCTCTTGAAATTAGCCACTACGCGAACTGAACCGTTTTTCTTGCGCACAGCAAAGTGGGATAGACAAGCGTATGGTTGCAAGGAAACACGGACAACTTGAATAGGATTAATCAAATATATTTATTTACCCCAAAGCAAAGATCGTTCTTTTTATTCTTAATTCTTGATGACGGCGGCGACGGCGACGGTTAAGTTGTTTATCTTAATTCTTGATGACGGCGGCGACGGCGACGGTTAAGTTGTTTATCTTAATTCTTGATGGCGACGGCGACGGTTAAGTTGTTATCTTAATTCTTGATGACGACGGCGACGGTTAAGTTGTTTATCTTAATTCTTGATGGCGACGGCGACGGTTAAGTTGTTTATCTTAATTCTTGATGACGGCGGCGACGGCGACGGTTAAGTTGTTTATCTTAATTCTTGATGGCGACGGCGACGGTTAAGTTGTTATCTTAATTCTTGATGACGGCGGCGACGGCGACGGCGACGGAGTGACCTTTTTTCTACGTGTTCACTCGTTGGTCGCTAGCTGGGGAAAAGATGGCGGCTACCTCCAACTAGCGCCAAGCCCCTTTTCTTGTTTTCCTTTTTGTAGCTCTCCGGAAACGGTGAACGCTCAGCATGTCGCTGTCCAACATTAGTTCCGGATAGAGTGAGATCTGTTATATAACAATGTTTAGCTAATAGCATGTGATTTTCATACGGTTTATTCATATATTGGGACAATTTTGTTACTATAAAACATAGATCTGGTCTTGTGGCAGTCATTGCATATATTAAGCTTCCGACTATTTCTCTGTATAGTTTTTCGTCTGCTAATTTATTATTTTCACTGCATATTTTATTAATATTGCTTTCACTAGGTGTGTATTTTGGCTTACAGTCTTTCATTCCAAATCTTTCTAATACACTTTGGAGATATCGTTTTTGATGCATGTATATTGTTTTATTTTCATATTTAAATTCTATGCCTAAAAAATACTTGATTTGGCCTTGGTCAGTCATTTTAAATTTTTCTTTCAGGATAGTTTTTGTGTTTGTCATATTTTCGTTACACCTCGTTGCGATTAATATATCGTCTACCTATACTATGATAATTGTATGTTTTTCATATTGAGTGTAAACACAAACATCTGCCAACGATTGGCTAAATCCATTTTCTATTAAATGTGTATGTAATAAATTATTCCAGTTTCGGCCACTCTGTTTTAACCCATATAGCGACTTATTTAATTTATATACTAGTCTACGTTTGGGATTTTCATTTTTGATTTCAAATCCTTTCGCTTGTTCCATATATAATTCTTTATTTATAGGTGCATTTAAATATGCTGATTTTACGTCTAATTGGTGTATTTTAAAATCATATTGTATTTCAATTTGCATTAACATTCTAAGTGAATTTAATTTCGCTGTTGGAGAAAAAGTTTCATCATAATCTTCGTATGGTTTTTGAGCGTAACCATTCGCTACTAAACGAGCTTTAAAGATTTCTCCCTTATTTTTGTCATTTTTCACGGTATACACCCATCGCGCTGGAATTAAAGTTTTATTCTGGGGTAATTCCGTTAATTCAAACGTTTTATTTTCTCTCAAAATATCAATCTCAATTTTCATGGCCTTTTGCCAGTTTTAAGAATTTTCTGAATTTATAGCTTCTTCATATGTTTTCAGTATATTTTTACGTGACAACAATAGTCTATTGTGTAACTTATTGCGTCATTATTTTAATTTCCCACATAATAATCGCTGAGGTATTTTGGGCGAGATCTTGTTCTCCCTATATTTTCACTTATTATTTCTGTTTCTGTAGTGTTACTGCACCGACGATTCACCGGTAAGGGGACGAGTTACGGCCCCTGGCGATGACTCAGTTAGAATGTATTTTGACCGCCAATAAACCTTGTTATTTATCCTATACGTCTCTCCGTCTTACTACTCATTTAACCCAGCCAATAACCTTACATGGTGTCATATAAAGGATACAATTTGTGGAGACCAAAAAAAAACAAAGTAAAAGATCGGATATCGTAGTAAGAAAAACAAAGGATTTCTAAGAGAAAGAAAATTCTACTATCGATAAACAAACGACTTACGGAAAACAAACAAAAAAAAAAGTAAGAAAAGAGAGAACAGTAAGTACAGAAAATTGTTTTTCTCATATATATCGTATACTTTTGAAAAATGCCTCACACGGACATAAAGCAATATTCTGCTAATATACCCCCCCCCCCCCCGAACGAATGACCCTCGTTGGAAATGTTGCTAATAACTGGCGAAAATTTAAACGAAATTTTCTCAATTATTCGATCGCTAGTAGATTGTCTAAAGAAGCAGATACTTCATATCAGACATCGGTATTTTTGGCAACCATCGGGGAGGATAGTTACGATATATATGAAGGGTTGAAGTTTAACTCTGAGGAAGAAAAGACGGACCTAAAGAAGGTAATGAAGAAGTTTGAGGATTTTTTCGTGGGCTAAACACACAAAGCTTATGAATCCTATACATTCCATCTTCGCAAGCAAGAAGTATCGGAAGGTATCGAGGCCTATATAGCTGCTCTTCGACAACTTGCAAAGAACTGCAATTTCGAACAGCTACAGGATAGGCTTATTCAAGACCAAGTCGTTGTCGGAGTTCGAAGCGATACCGTCAGAGAAAAGTTACTTTCTGATAAACAGCTTACTCTAGACAAGTGCCTACAAATAGATAGAGCCTACGAAACTTCAAAACAACAGATGCAGACCATTTCCTCCGGTGCCGATGCAGCGGATCCTCAAATCAGCCGGGTTACGAAGCGAACCTACAAGACAAACTTCACCAAACAACCACATCCGAAATCGAAAATGCCTAGCAAATGCACACGCTGTGGGGAATTTCCATTCCACAATAGAAATGACTGCCCAGCAAAAGATGCACGCTGCAGAATTTGTTCGCAGAAAGGGCATTCTGCAAAATTTTGCAGAACCGATAAAGTGAAGGTTAGAGAAATAAGAGAGGAAGAAGAAAATCATTTTTTAGGTTCTGTCACTCTCGAAAATATAGGTACAATTACCACTGAGGATAATACAAATTGGCAGGCTAAAATTAAGGTCACCACTAAGACCTGTACCAAAATTATAAATTTTAGGCTGGATACAGGTGCAGATGTGACCGTAATCCCGGACCGGTTCTTCAGGAAAAATTCCCCACTCATCCAACCTACAAACAAAAGACTGTACGGACCGGGTCATCATGAGATAAACCTCATAGGATGTGTGAAGGCCAAACTGGCCACGGAAAAAGTAAGCTCGCAACAAGACCTTTATGTTATAGAGAGTCTGCAAGAACCGCTATTGGGAGGACCAGCAATCAAATCCCTGTTGAAAGCAGTTAATAGAGTGACAAGCGAAGGGCACCAGTATAAGAAAGAGTTCCCAGTGTACCAGATACGTTTGGAGGCAGGAGCTCAGCCCTTTTCCATTGCTACCCCTAGAAGATTGCCGTTGCCTATGAAACAGAAGGTTCAGGAAGAACTGAAACGTCTGGAGAACGAGGACATAATCCGTCCAGTCAAATCACCAACTGATTGGTGTGCCCCAATAGTCGCCGTCCAAAAAGCTAATGGTAAAGTTAGGTTATGGGTCGATTTTACCAAGCTAAACGAGAGTGTGAAACGGGAAACATTTCCTTTACCCACCACAGACCAGTAATTACTGGCCGAGCTCGATGGAGCCACAGTGTTTAGCAAGCTCGACTGCAACAACGGTTTCTACCAAATCGTCCTACACGAAAAATCGCAGGTCCTTACCACATTTATAACACCTTATGGGAGGTACTGTTTCAGACGACTTCCATTCGGGATAAGTTCTGGGCCAGAAATCTTTAATAGGGAGATGACACACATTTTGTCTGGAATACCAGGAGTCATCTGTGATATAGATGATGTCCTAATAAGTGGAAGAAACCAGCAGGAGCACGACCAGCGACTAAAAGCAGTACTGCAGAAAATGAAGGCTGCAGGAGCTACACTCAACGATAAATGTGTATTTTCTGTCAGAAACATAAAGTTTCTGGGTCACATTATATCAAAAGAGGGAATACAAATAGATCCCGAAAAAGTAGCAGCAATTATGGACTTGCCCAGACCTGAGACTGTGTCCGAATTACGACGCTTATTGGGCATGGCAAACCAGGTCGGAAAATTTACTAGGAATCTAGCCGAAACCACCAAACCACTCCAAGAGCTTCTTAGGAAAGAGTCAGAATGGATCTGGGATGAGCCTCAGAAAGCAGCATTCCAGACCCTGAAGAAGCAACTGAGTTCTGCACCAGTACTGACTCATTACAATTCCAACAAGCCGACAAGGGTATCAGCAGATTCATCTAGCTATGGCCTAGGCGGTGTACTACTGCAGAAGCAAGAAAATGACTGCTTCACGATCTTTGACAGAAACAGAGCAGAGATATGCACAGGTGTAGAAGGAGGCGCTAGCAGTCACTTGGTGTTGTGAAAAATTTGCGGACTACTTGGTGGGAATGCCAAAATTCACAGTCGAAACAGATCACAAACCACTGTTGGCACTGTTGAAGTCGAAGCGACTCGACGAATTGACTCCAAGAATTCAACGTTTCCGCATGAGATCATATACACAGCTGGAAAAAACCTCACAACAGCAGACACGTTGTCCCGAGCACCTGGGAGTAGTCCCGTTATACAGGATATCCAGCAGGAGACAGAGACCGACTCATTTATCCGCTCAGTCATAGGAAATATCTCGGCGAGCGATAAATGATTGGAGGATATCCAACTAAAACAAAATACTGACCAGGTCTGCAGTCAGGTAATCAAATATTATGAGATGGACCACTGGCCCGAAAGAGCAAGGCGGGACCCTGAACTAAAACAGTACTGGTTTATCAACCAGGACCTAACAGTTTACCAGGGACTTCTAATGTACCAAAGCCGACTTGTCATTCCTAATGTACTTCAAAAAGACATACTAGAGCGTCTACTAGCTCGTGAAAGTGTGTGGTGGCCTGGCCTCTCTAAACAAATTGCAGACAAAGTTGGGAAATGTGGTATCTGTGAAAAAGAACGAAAATATCCACCAGAACCACTACAACCCACCAAATTACCTGCATATCCATGGCAGAAAATAGGAATGGATCTGTTCGAATTCATGGGACACTGATATCTTCTGATTGTCGATTATTTTTCCAGGTGGATTGAAATAGCCCATTTACGGACAACCACCTCAGCCAGCGTAATAGAGCATTGCAAATCAATATTCGCTAGACATGGGATCCCAGAGACAATCGTATCTGACAACGGTCCCCAATTCAGTTTTAGTGAATTCAGAAACTTTTCAAATGTTTTTGACTTCCTGCACCTCACAAGCAAGGAAACGGAGAAGCTGAATGTGCAGTCCAGACAATAAAAAACTTATTGAAGAAAGCAAGTGACCCATACATAGCACTGCTAAATTATCGCAGCACTCCTCTGCAACACGGCAAGAGTCCTGCAGAGCTGTTAATGAATAGAAAACTAAGAACACGGATCCCTACCATTCCTCAAAGAAATTCATTTGATCAGCAAAACATCGAGGAACATAGAAGGGCAGAAACCTGGCTCAAAGCCAGACAAAAGCAAAACTATGACAAACGTCATCGGGCTAAAGATCGTCCTGCCTTTGAAAAAGGACAACCAGTCTGGGTCAAGATACCTAAGACCAGTACAGCTGTAGTAAGTAAAACTCTGTCACCAAGGTCAGTCCTAGTTAAGACAGATTCAGGACTACACCGACGCAACAAAAGTAATCTGCGCCTAAGGAACGGAGAAACCAGCTTCTCTCAGGTGGCTACCCCACAGGAAGCAAACACCTTACCATGTTCCCCTCGATATGGATATATGTATAGATGTGATGATGACTCAACAGATCTTCCCAGTAACCAAAGAAACATCCCACTAGAGAGTTCCAGAGGTCCTGACCAAGGGAAATATACAAGAAGCGGTCGACAAGTTCGACCACCTAAAAGACTGTCCTTGTAAAGAACTTTACAACTGAAAGGGGGATGTAGTGTTACTGCACCGACGATTCACCGGTAAGGGGACGAGTTACGGCCCCTGGCGATGACTCAGTTAGAATGTATTGTGACCACCAATAAACCTTGTTACTTATCCTATACGTCTCTCTGTCTTACTACTCATTTAACCCAGCCAATAACCTTACAGTTTCTGGTTCAGTTAATTTACCATCATTAGCAGTACCATTTTTGTCTTTTCTTTCCCTATAGATTCTGTTAATTTATCAGTAAATTTTACAATTCTTACGTTTTTTATTTCTCCTGTGTCGGGAAAATATATTATGTAAGCTGGGCTTCCTCTATCATAGCCTAAAAATATGCCTTCTCGACTCCTATCATCCAATTTTTGTTTTTTTTGGATATATGCATAACAAATGCTTCCAAATAAGTGCATATTTGAAATATTCGGCTTCATTCCCGTAAAACATTTGTATGGTGTTCTGGTATTACGGTTGTTGTAGCATCTATTTCGGATATATGCCGATGTCAAAATAGCGTGTGTCCACATATATTTTGGAAGATTTGCATGTTTCAGCATACATCTCGCTATCTCAAAAATTGTGCGCCACGTGCGCTCAATCGTGCCATTTTGATGTGGTGAGTATGGCGCTGATCTTTGATGACGTATTTTATTTTTAATTAATAGTGATTTGAAGGTTTTGGAAGTAAATTCCGTGCCTTGATCACTTCTTACTGTTTTTATATTCCCATACGGGGCAATATCAGCTAAAAACTTTTCAAAGGCTTCTACTGTGTCGCTTTTACTTTTTAACATATATGTGACTATGAGGCCTGAATAGTCATCTACGCACCCTAATACGTATTTAAAATCGTCTTGAGCTGTAGGTTCGACTGGACCAGCTAAGTCAATATGTACAAGTTCGAGTCTTTTTGTTGCTCGTTTGTCGGGCAATCTATTTCTGAATTGGGGCAGTTTCGCCTGTGGGCATATTTTACAATTAAACGGATTTTTATCACTTATTTTCATGCCAGAAACGGTTTTTTCTAATTTTAATTATATCTGCTGTGTTACAATGCCCCATTATATTGTGCCATTTTTCTAGTGGATATTTTATTTTCTTAGGCGAAGTTACACTATTTAAATAATATAATTTTCGTTTCTTATAAATGTTAAATTTTAAATTTTAGAGTTCAATGTTGCCGAGTTAGGTCTAAATTCTACCTGAGCACCATTTTCTGTTGCCGCTTGCACTGAAAAAATATTATTACTAAAGGAAAGTATATACAACGCGTCTTTTAAAATGTTTTTATGTACTTTTCCATTTGTATCAGCCATTTTGACATAAGCATCTCCTCTTTTTAACGCCAAATTATTATAACGGCTACCGTCAGCTAATTCTACGATATGGCGGGAAGAATCAAACTTATCATCGAAGCTAATAAACTTGGATTCGTCATTTAAGATATGTGTTATGGCCCCACAATCGACCAATAAGTCATTACATGAAGAATCGTTATCATTATTGACTGAAAAAATATGTCTCCTTGTCTGATACATGGTTTATGGCGTTTCCGTTTTGAGTGTGTCCCAAAAGTTTGTGTCGTGGGATTTTGTCTTGCAATTTTTGCACCAGCGTGAAGATTTTCGGCAATTTTCCGATTTATGTCTGTATTTTCCACATGAGAAACATGATCCATTGAATTTTTTGTAATCCTTTTGTCCGAATATGCTTGCTGGTTCTTTATTGTGTCGCTTTTCTTTTACACTCATTATCGCGTTTGCGTTTTTATCTCCCTGGGTTTTTTCAGTTTCCTCATAATTTTGAAGTGCGGTCTTAAAGCTTTGAAATGTCATCGGTGCTTCTTTTTTGTGTTATTACCGTAGTGAAAGTTTTATATTCATTCGGCAATCCTTTTAAAATCATTGCGATTAACAGACCATCGCTAATCGTCTCGCCGGCATTTTAAAAAAAAGTTGCGGCAGTTTCCGCTCTCATTACGTAATCGGTAATATTTTCCTCCGGCTTATTTTGTAACAACGTTAATTCTGTGTATAACGAGATTATCATTGGCTTCTCTCGTGGCAGATAATGTTCCCTTAAAATATTTAAGGCTTTCCTGCCGTCATTCTTCGCATCTCGGATGATCAACGAAAGGCTTCGGTCATCGAGATACTGTACCAATTCACCAAAGGCATCAGCGTTTTTGGTCTGACTTATTTCAGTATTCTCCTCCGCTGTAATGGTGTTGTACAATTTTTGAGTTCACATGTAGCCAAGAAACTTCACTTCCCATAGTTCATATTTTCTAAACGGAAGCAATTTAAAGTTTATGAAGTTTTTGTCCTTTTTTTCTGTAAGCAACAAATGAAATAAGATTTAACAAATAAATAATTTTATTTACAAATCTTTTTATAACTTATTTGTTATTAAAAAACAAAACTTCGCTATTTACTCGCCTCCCTACAAGGGCAAAGGTAGACACAAGGTAGGTTAAAATTACCTCGGAATGAAAATTAAAGTTACCTCAGTTTAGAAGATAGGACCGCAGATAGGAATGATGAAGTGTAGTATCAAAAAAATAGATACTACACTTTTGCTTCCCCATGAGCGTGGAGTTAGACTTCAAAAATCAGTTTATGAAGTTTTTTCCTTTTTTTTCTGGAAGCAACAATTATAAACAAATAAATAAAACTTCGTATTTGTTAAATCTTATTTCATTTGTTGCTTAGAGAAAAAAAAGGACAAAAACTTCATAAACTTTAAATTGTCAGAAATTTATTTTCTTCTTCTTCTTCTTCTTTTCTTTTCTTCTTCTTCTAAAACCCCCTTTTTTAAGAACTTGTAATGAATGACTGCTGCTGATGGCACGTGTCGGTGTCTGAAGCGTGGGCGTTTGACGCCGGAAGCCGTTGAAATAACCGCGAAATTCAAGTTAGTTGCTGAAACGATCTCGAGGTGGAGAAGTCGGTCGACTCAACTCGGACATGAAGAAGTCCTAAAAACAAGAATGTTAAAACAGGAATATGTAGAGAGCATGCCTGTAAAAATCTTCAATGAAGTTGGAGTTTCAACTAGTGTTCGAGGTTGAATATTTACGTTGGACGGAGAAGTCCACTGAAGTCTAAAAACAGAAACAAGGAAGATATTCATTTGAAAGGCAAATGTGCCTTTGGAAAAGACAAAACGAAGTGTGTTCCGAAAGATGTCTCCAAATGAGAGTTGACGTGAAAGAGTGCCACTATTCTCAAAAGGAGTCGATCGAAGAAACGATGCGATGTTAATGAAAAAAGATGAACAATCAAAGGAAACAGACAGCGCGAACAAAAAGGACTTTTCTATATTCTTCTGGTATTTTTTTATTTTACTAACAAAATTCTTTCAAGTAAGTTTTCTCTTTTTTCTGACATGTCTTTCCTAGCAAAGTTAATAAGCCTTCGGGCAGCATAATTAGGACTTTATTTATGCAGCCTTTCCGTGTGTCCATCGGAACTTAAATTCAGTCTATGAAGTGAACTTTGAACATGAACTTTCTGCCGAACCCATTTTACCTTTTTTTTCTTTTTCTTCAATAAATTATTTGTTGTTTAAAATAGCTTGTTTTTTTCTTACTGTTTATTTAATTGTCTAGTTATTGCCCGAGGTCCTTACGTGTATCGATTTTGGCCTGTACGTGGTTAAAATTGCGATAAAATTGCTTCCGTTTAGAAAATGATTTTTGAAGTCTAACTCCGCCCTCGTGGGGAGGCAAAACGAGAGATTACAAGTCAGCCGATTTTTAAAAAAGCGTATATATTTCGTTTATTTATTAAAATAACTTGCGTAATCTTCCGTTTTGCCTCCTCGGGCTAGAAGCAAAGTGTAGTATGGAAAAATCCTTCTAAACTGATGTAAGATCCAGAGTGCCCCTTTTTGGGAAGCTTGATTTACCCTACAAAACGAGAGATTACTTAAGTACGATGATAAATATTTCATAAATAGTGACACAAAAACATGTTTTAAAAGAAAACATGTTAATATTTTATTTGTTTTATTTATGGACTCTCTGCCTTAAAATAAATATTAACATGTTAAAAGAAAAAAAATTCCGAAATATACTGCATTTATTAAAATAAATAAAAGATTTATTTACAAGTGTTTCGTAAATAGAGACCACGTGTATTGCGAAGTCAACCGGTGATGCCAAAACATGTCCCGCGTCTTGTGTTAATGATCTGGGGTCCTTATTCTAGTCTTGGTCCCTGATCAATGGTAATAAAGTGGTTGTAGGGCAAAAGCCCACCGGACAAAAGCTTTTAATTTTTAAAAATTAATTCATTTTTACGTTGGTGGGCTTTTGTCTGGGTTTGAATTATTTTGGTGGGCTTTTGTCCGGTGGGGGGGGGGGTGTTGTCCGCACACCTAGTAAAGTAGTAGTAGTATTCTCATATTTCGGCTGACAACTATTCCGCTTCATTAACCATTATCCTCGAGTGGCTCTAAGCCTTAATAAGTGGTGACCCAAGCGTAACAAAAATGTAACAAAATAAAAGGTGCTTTGTTGTGTAGTCGGTATCGTTGACGACCGACAATCGAACTCGACTGTTGCTTTTTATTTCAAGCCATGCTTACCTCCCTTTCGTCTGGCCATCCCGAAACAAATAATACCCTATCACTTTTATTGAGCTATGAATAGGGAAAAAAACACATTGGTTTTCTTTGATCTGGAAACTACCGGTTTAAAAACAGAAGGTTCCAAACATCCACTATTGCTCGCCATTGGTCGATTACAGTTTCTGACGCCAGAAAAACCTCGTGTTTTGAATTCTCTTCGCTTGGCTTTTTACCCAAACAAACCGGCGCTCCTGGATAACCAGTAACAGATCTGAGGGAGATAACTCTATTTTCTTAGATGCCGCTATTCCGAATCTGCTGTATATATATAACTCTTTTTTTTTTTTTATCGCTACATGAAAGAAAATGCGAATGTTTTTGTAAATGTTCGTTTTTATTTACATGTCATAAAAGAAAGAAAGAAAATGCGAATGTTTTTGTAAATGTTCGTTTTTATTTACATGTCATAAAAGAAAGAAAGAAAATGCGACTGTTTTTGTAAATGTCACAAACTTTATAACTGTCGGATTTTTCGTGGGCGTTAACGAAAACCGCTCTAAACAAAAGTCATGTTACCTAGGAGAATTATCACAAAAAAAATTATAACAAGAGAGAAGGAATGGACGAGTACAAGATGTTCATAAAAGTTAAAATAAAGTTTTATTTACAAAAAAAAGGTAGCTTGGACTGCTTTATTTTCCAGAGCTGGAATAAATAAATTATTCCTAGATAACGTACAAAAAAAAATAAAAATCAAAAAAATTACAACATCAGGATTTCTTAACATTAAAGTTATATACAACAAAAATAGACACAATCTTAAAAAGGGAGGCGGATAATAAAACCTTACTTTTCGTTCGCAAAATAAGTAATCCTTTTTTTTCTTTACAAATAAAACACAATCTAAGACTATAAAGGCAGTATTCTTACAAAATCAATCAAATAGTCTCTTTTTTTTCTTTACACCAAAGTTCCAATCAAAAGTAATAAAATTGACAAACCGTGCTGAATGTCGACATAATTTCCATGGTAAAATAACCTTTTTTTTTATTTTATCAAACGTCTGTCACAAAGTTCCATTTTTCCTTTTTCTTTCCTTTTCTTCTATAATTTTCTTATAGCAAACCCAACGTAAGAAATACGTCACTAGAACAGTCCAAATTTCAAATAAACATAATACTTGATTTTTTCACAGTTTGTCCCAAATAGCATCACACGCGATCATGTGAGGATCCAATTTTCAAAGTTATCTCTTTCAAATCGATCTGTGTTGCAAGGACGATCACACTTTACGATTCTTAATCTCTGATTCAGAATCTTCTCAACAGCAAAGTATTTCAGTTCCCGGGAGCTAAGCTCTTCAACATAGGCAATTTCGTGCCCAGAGATATTTTTATCTCGTTCAAATTCTCCATAATTCTTCATTCCAAGTCTCTGACCTGAAACATCTTCAAAGGAAAATATTCGTTGACCGAAGGAAGAATATTTCATACATAAAAGGCAATTCTTGCCAAGAGATACTCTATTTCTTAAATTTCTTCAAATAGAAATTCTTCTCAAAATTTAACGTCCCAACTATGGACGGAGAAACAGTTTTTACAGGTGTCGCCTGTCAGGCGCCCAATTCTATTCTGAGTAAACTTCGCGCCAATATCAAATCGAGACAGAACTAATGCATCATTTCTAAAAATAGAAACCACGTTACACAAAATGGCGTCAACCTAACCCAACTCCTACGCAAAATAATCCATGTGACCTTCAACCTGGCACGTAAGCAAAAACCGAAAGCCTTCACCCTCAAACGGTTTCAAACAAAGGGAAGCAACCCATGACTTACTAGAAAATATACCGAAATTTCCACACTCTCCCGACGCAGAAGAAAAAAAAAATGCACAATGTTATATACATGTCTCATGTACACATCAATACCACAAGTAGTCATTATCCCGTTCACTCACCTTCCTGCGAGTTCGAATGGGTTCAGAATTGAAAGTCGAGGCATGATCTCCATCAGCAACATCCGACTGAACCACATCAGGATCCTCGGAACCACAAGGCTCTTCAGGAACCTCCGAGGTCTGATGGGAATGAGTAACCGACAACTCCATCGGAAAAAGGTGTCTCAAAGAATGTTCCTGAGAGGAACCATCTGCCTTCTTAATCAGGGCAGATCTAATATGAGAATCATCACCTGGAGTCAAACCTATCACTCTACCCAAGGACCAATATGGGCGAGATTTGGCTGGGTTCTTAACAAGAACCACATCGCCTACAGCGATGACATCACTAAAATCAGACTGATATAGATCGCCACTCAGCTCTCTCAAGCCGAGCAGGTATTCCTCATACCATAAAACTTTAAACCTCTGTAAGAGAAGATCCCTCTGTTTTAACTTCTCCAAAAGGTCACTCCTAGAAGGAGGAGAACTCTCAAGAAAACATTCTTCAGAATTTATAAAAATTGAATTATTACAATGCGGGCGAATAAATGCGTTTGGAGATATAATATCCTAACCATCATCTCCAGAACATCTATAAGTTAGAGGACGTGAGTTAATAGCATTCTGTATATCAGACAACACAGAAAGAAGTTCGAAATAACCCAACTTCTGTCGTCTCACTAACTTGTAAAGACAAACCTTCACCGTCTTAACAAGACGCTCCCAAACACTGCCGAACCAAGCAGAATATAAAGGTATCGTCAGGTGCTTGATGTCAAATGTACTAAATTTCTCCTCGAACTCGTCAGACACAAGCACTTGCTTAATCAAACTGCATCCAGCAACGAATGATCTAGCATTATCTGAGTATATATGGGAAGGCACCCCATAAATGTTAAAAAATCTAACCAATGATAGTATCACTGAGTGAGTAGACATGTCACTCACTAACTCCAAATGGACCGCCCTCACATTGAAGCATGTAAAAAGCAAAATGTACATCTTTTGCGGCCCCCTTTCATCCTCAACCCACAAGTGACCAGTAAAGTCTATACCTGTATGGTTGAAGGGCTTCACAAAATTAACTCTGTGTTTAGGTAAATTGGTAACCTTGGGGTATTTGAAAGATACGGCATTGTATCTTTTACACAGAGCACAGGCAGAAATAACGACTTCACCGCCTGCCTGGATTTATGTATCCAGAAACCTGACAAACGGAGTTTGCTGAGGGTAGCTGCAATACCCAAATGTTTACACTTGAAATGACAGTCCATAATAATCAAATCAGTTATATGACTGCCTCGAGGTAACAAAATCGGATGTAAAATTTCCGGAGGGTAAAGACTGGATTTACTAATCCTTCCCCCAGACCTTATCAAACTTTTATTATCCAGGTAAAGATCCAACTTCGCCACCAACGGAGGAATCTCACGGTTGGAGGGTTCAACAAAAAGGACTTTTCCCTGGAAAGAAGCAAGGACTGCTCCAACTTAATCAAATAAATTTTGGCCACTTGGCCTGGTTCTTTCATGGATTTCCGCAATTTCAATACAAACTTAAACGTGTAGGACAAAACTCTCATGAGTTTTCCCAAGGAAGAAAATCTCTTAAAATCCACTACCGGTGACAATTCCTGAATCACAGGAGACACAGAGATGGCATTAGTCAGCACCAACCTCTGACTGTCAGAACTCAAACAGTTCAAATCATACACTGGCCAGGTAAAATTCTCACTGACCAGCCACTGCGGCCCTGATAACCAAAAGGGCAATAGAGATTTGAATTTCGCCAAGGAAATACCCCTGGTGATCAGGTCGGCAGGGTTGTAAGAAGTGTTCACATACTTGAACATTACTTCCAAACCTTGTTCACACAATTTATCCACTCCCACTTGAATATCTTTTAACCTATTTCGGACAAATACACTCTTTGTCACAACTGTCTCGGACAGAATCCAGGACAACACGACATGTGCGTCCACCGCAACCACTATTTTCTTGACCACATCCTTTTGAAACACCTTCAAAAGATTAGGGATACATTTCATCGCCAAAAAGACGGACAACAACTCAAGTGACGGCAAAGTTCTCTTTGTCAAAGGCGCCACTTTAGCCTTGGAAAATATTAATTTAGCAGCCCCATACTGGAAAATGTAAGCCGCAAAGCCAAAGGCTTGCTGTGAAGCATCACAAAAGATCATTAACGTGGCAGGCGCAGAGGAATCGACAGCACATCTGGGGACCCTCGCACCATGCAGATTCATCAACTTAGGAAACAACTTGTTCCAAGTGAGCTGCAAACTCTCCGGTATCTTCTGATCCCATGACACCTGAGTTTTCCATATCTCACTGAGTATTACCCTTCCCTTGATAGTTACAGGTAAAACAAGCCCCAAAGGGTCGAATATGGAAGAGTTCTGCGATAGGATGCCCCTTTTTGTATCAGCCGGCACATCTAAGGAACCGGCCGCCACATGCAAATTATCCTGCACAGGATCATACGCATAACCCAACACCCTCTCCAGAGGAGAATCATGGGTGACAAAACTTTTGTCAGCTTTCATTCGAGTGGTCAAAACATCATTATTGGAATTACAGGACCTTAATGAAAAGTTACCATCCTGCATGATACTCCTTGCATTCAGGTATAGGTCCAACAAAGTTTTCTGTGAATTGTGAGTTTTTATAAGATTATCCACATCAAAATTTTCCATAAGCATATCCCTACATAAACTATGAGGGTATTTTTCAACATGATGTCTAATGACGAAGTTGAGAATAAATGGGCTGGCCACAAACCCAAAAATCAATGTTTTGTAACGATAACATACCAGTTTATCATTCAATTTTACAAAAAAGCAAAACCGATTCCTATCTCTTTCGGTTTCCAACCGAATCATGAGAAAGGCTTTACGGACGTCTGCCAACAGGACATAACGATCCATTCGAAACTTCAACAGTAATTCCAACATATCCGTGAAAAGGTCAATTCCCGGATAGACACAATCATTTAGAGGGGGATGTCCACCTGTTCGCAACGAACAGTTGAACACCGGCCTTATCTTTGTGGTACTCTGACCATTAGCCTTAATAACCGGACGGTGAGGAATCCAAGTATAATGAGTGAAATCCTCTGGATTCACTTCCACTCTCTCAATAATGTCCTCCCTTTCCTGCTCTAAGAAAACCTGGCAGTAGTCCTCATACAGACCCTGCCTCGTCAAACAGGTGACAACCTTATCAAGTACGTTCAACGACACTTGATGGTTGGAAGGAACAGAAGGCAACTTTCCCTCATCCCATGGCAAACTAACATAGTAGCAACTGTCTCGGTACGAGATCGAATTGCGAAAGGAATCAATTTTATTCTTGTCATAATCACTTACAGAGTTCTCAGTAACTCCTAACGTTTCCAAACTAAAGAGCTTGTCCACGGCTTTTTCCACAGAAGAATCAATAAAACTATCGAAAGGGTCGAAGTATTGAGACTTCGGCTCAAGCACAAAATAAACATGTGTCATAAGACACTGTGAGTGTTCGGACACAACTTGGCTGTAATTCGCGCCAACAACGGAGGTATCCGTTTTCTTCATAACAGGACTCACAAAATTGGACATATCTCCAAAAGGCACAATTCCTTGAGGAAACTCAAAAACCGACCCATTCATGAAGGGAGACAACTTCATGGGTCCCAAATACATCAGTAGGTCAACACCTACCAAACCATGTACAGTAATACAATCATTTTTAACATTTGAAAAGTCGGCAGCCAATTTCCCCCCACCCGCAATAATACCTTCAATAGCAGTAGACAGACCCCTGACGTGAAACTGAAGGTCCAAGCCTTCGTCCACCAAAAAGGGTATAACACACTCAGAGTTCGGCACTTTGACCCGCAACTCGAGTTCATTTAGGCTCCTTCTGGCCGTTCCGAGAAAAGTTTTAATAAAGTCCCTTCTCTTTACAGGCACAGAACGGCAATTCAATAGGTCCAGAACTCCATCAGACAAATAGGAGCGCTGGCTTCCTGAATCCAACAGACAATTAAAAGATTTTACAACTCCATTATTGCCCACGTCAATTTTAATTATTGGCAGGAGAAGATTCACTTCTCCCACCTGAAGACAGGGGTTAGTATCCAGCCGAGACTTGTCAAAGTCAGGGCACAACGCACCTGCATGCTCGCAACTTTTACATTTCCAACAGGGGAGGAGACGACCACTTTTTACCGGGGCAAGCCTCAGCGTTATGGAACGGACTAGTACAACGGGTGCACAACTTAGCCAATTGGCATCGTTGTACCCGATCCCTTAGAGAGGGATACTTCCTGCAATAGTACGCAATATAGCTGTCGCTACTGCAAAGGAAGCACTTATGTCGACTGGGTTTAGTTTTTACAAAAAAGTTCTCCAAAGTGGAGGGCTTCTTAACAGCACTAGCGGGCCTGAATCTAAAGGAACCAGACGAACGCGGTTTGGCGACGGGCTTTACAGTTTTAACCATCCTGGGTTTGACGATGTCTAACGTGCGCAACACCTCAGAATAATTATCTAAGATATTTCCCAGAGATGGGTAATTACAATTGACGGTATGAATCAGTTCCCATCTCACAGAAAGAGGAAGTTTTTCAAAAATAATGCTACTTAGCAACAGATTGCCGGGGGCCTCCTCCTCTAGAAAATCCATACCAAAGGAGTTTTTCAGCTCGTATATTTGAGCTTTCACCTTAGTTAGAAAGCTCTTCACCGAGTCAGTATCAGAATCCCCAAGAGGTTTAGCACTATGGAGATCCCTAAAAATAGAGTTTACAATAAACCTTTTATCTAAAAATTCTCTATCTAGGATCTCTATCGCTGCCTCAAAGTTGGCATCCGAAATGGAAAGATGTCCCACTATTCGGTGGGCATAGCCCCTGAGGTGATTTTTCAGAATGATCAACCTCGTGGACTCACTAGGTATATTTGACACGCAATTTTCGAACCCCTTAAAGAAGTTGAGATACGCTAATTTGTCGCGTTCCAAACTCATGGGGTCGAAAATAGGACAGTTAAGTTTGGGTGTCACACTACAAAGTGACGCTTTAGACTTCTCCCCTTCCCTACTGGGTGGGGAGCCCTCATCCCTCCACATTCTCTCCAATTCGCTGAAACGTCGATCCACATGGATACGATATAATGTTTCGCTCCGACAGTTCTCAGACATCTCTTCACGAGACTCACTCTCAATATAGGCACTTGTGATCTGCTCATTGAGTGAATCAATGGACGCAAAGAGTTCCTTAACCCTAACCTTCTGGGAAGAAACAAATTCCCGGTTCTCCCCCTCGCCACCCCCAAGAACATCAATAATAGTATCAACTTTGATTTTTACACTATCTCGCCTTTCTACAAGGAGATTAACAGTGGGGGTAGACGCCATTATGGCGAAAATACAATATGGCGATCAGGTGTGGGCTAAAATAAAAGAGGCGCCAAACGTCTTCTTAATGGCGGGAAAATGACAACGTAAAATTATCTAAGTAAGATTCCTACATAAAAAATGGGAAAAGGCTGTACCATAGTTAACCAAATTCGTTCAAATGTAAGTCTAACAATTCCACTTGTCAGTCAAAGCAAAAATTCAAGGGAAAAATAATTACACAAAAATCATTCAATATCTAACATTCACCAGTTTCCAAAAATGGCGACTTAGAATACGCGGGAGATTTACAAAAATGACTCCACGTGGCGAACAAAAATGGCGTTCAGACTTCAAAACATGCAATTTTCACATAAAATACATAAAAAGGAAAAGAAAAAAAACAACCAGCTTAAAACAGTATTAAAACCTGAACATCTCGCATTTGACTATGTTTAATTGTAGTCAAAGGAAAGCAAGGCCGCCGAATTCCGGGCATCATGTCTAATACACGCAATTAGGCGCCAAAAGCAGAAAGGAGATTATCACTTGAAGTAAGTTCCCTCCAGTGACTTGGGTACCAAAAAACAGCAATAGAAGAAAATTAATTGAAATCTAAACTAGTGGCAAATCTTCGAGTATTCTTTCCAATACGCGAATTCTGGAACAAAAAAAGCAGAATGCTTTTAATAGAAGAAAAATAGATACTATCCCAGCATATCGTTTGAAGTTCGTCCGCCCAAACGAAAATGGAATAAAAAAGCAGAATGCTTTTAATAGAAGAAAAATAGATACTATCCCAGCATATCGTCTGAAGTTTTGTCCACCCAAACGAAAATAGGATAAAAAAGCAGAATGTCGGATTTTTCGTGGGCGTTAACGAAAACCGCTCTAAACAAAAGTCATGTTACCTAGGAGAATTATCACAAAAAAAATTATAACAAGAGAGAAGGAATGGACGAGTACAAGATGTTCATAAAAGTTAAAATAAAGTTTTATTTACAAAAAAAAGGTAGCTTGGACTGCTTTTTTTTCCAGAGCTGGAATAAATAAATTATTCCTAGATAACGTACAAAAAAAAATAAAAATCAAAAAAATTACAACATCAGGATTTCTTAACATTAAAGTTATATACAACAAAAATAGACACAATCTTAAAAAGGGAGGCGGATAATAAAACCTTACTTTTCGTTCGCAAAATAAGTAATCCTTTTTTTTCTTCACAAATAAAACACAATCTAAGACTATAAAGGCAGTATTCTTACAAAATCAATCAAATAGTCTCTTTTTTTTCTTTACACCAAAGTTCCAATCAAAAGTAATAAAATTGACAAACCGTGCTGAATGTCGACATAATTTCCATGGTAAAATAACCTTTTTTTTTATTTTATCAAACGTCTGTCACAAAGTTCCATTTTTCCTTTTTCTTTCCTTTTCTTCTATAATTTTCTTATAGCAAACCCAACGTAAGAAATACGTCACTAGAACAGTCCAAATTTCAAATAAACATAATACTTGATTTTTTCACAGTTTGTCCCAAATAGCATCACACGCGATCATGTGAGGATCCAATTTTCAAAGTTATCTCTTTCAAATCGATCTGTGTTGCAAGGACGATCACACTTTACGATTCTTAATCTCTGATTCAGAATCTTCTCAACAGCAAAGTATTTCAGTTCCCGGGAGCTAAGCTCTTCAACATAGGCAATTTCGTGCCCAGAGATATTTTTATCTCGTTCAAATTCTCCATAATTCTTCATTCCAAGTCTCTGACCTGAAACATCTTCAAAGGAAAATATTCGTTGACCGAAGGAAGAATATTTCATACATAAAAGGCAATTCTTGCCAAGAGATACTCTATTTCTTAAATTTCTTCAAGTAGAAATTCTTCTCAAAATTTAACGTCCCAACTATGGACGGAGAAACAGCAACCCATGACTTACTAGAAAATATACCGAAATTTCCACATAATAGTTATGCGATGTTTTTTGTTACATGGAAATAAAAGTGTTTAAAAGTTATCCTTGTGGCATTTAAAAACGCAGACTTTATTAAAAAACTGCTGTCACATTTTCCTTCTTTGTATTAAAGACCGTAACATTTAAAAAAAATTAATTGTTATAAACTTTGTGACATGTAAATAAAAGCGCTTAAAAGTTATCTTTGTAACATCATTTTTTTTATCTCTTCTTTCTTTCTTGTGCCAGTTCCCTCAAAGCTGCAGCTCGGTCTTGGCAAGCCAGGTTCTCGTCTCGTCATCAAGGTTGGCTATGCCCTGCTCGCCATTGGGTAGTTTGAACAGCGGGCATTCCTCTATGACGTGTGTAACTGTCTGTTCTGGGTGGTCACATTCACAGGCATCACCCTGTCTCAGACCACAGTCTCTCATTGTGTCAGAAAAACGGCCCACACCAGTTCTCAGGCAGTTCAGATTGGTCCATTGCCTTCGTGGCAGCTCAGCCCCTGGTATGTCATCTGGGTCGGTGATGAACCTGTGCAGTCGGTGTTGGTCAGCTTGCTGCCAATCTTCCCTCCAGCGGTTCTTGGTCCACATCTGCTTTGAGGTGGTGTCTGGGACGGTTTCCAGAAGCTGATGCGCATGCTGGGAGAGTGCGTGGCGTGATTTGAGGCATACTGGTGGAGGGGGTTTGCTCATGATGTCATGGAGCAGATGTCTCTTGTCGATCTTGGCCTTGCGTGACAGTGCCAGGACAGTTGCTTCTCGTCGGATAGCGGGTGGGGCAATACCGGAGAGTATCGGTAGTTGGTTCGCCGCTGTGGCGCGGAGTGTCCCAGAGACTGTGCGCATGGCGGTGTTTAGAGCTGCGTCCACTTTCTTGGTGTGGGTACTTCGGCACCAAACCGGGGCGCAGTACTCGGCCGCTGAGAAAACCAGTGCTTGGGTGGATATCCGCAGGGTCTTGGTTGCGGCTCCCCATGTGGTACCGACCAGACGACGAATCAGTGCGGCACGTGATGTCACCTTTGCCGTCACCTTTTTGATATGTTGACGGTATGTCAGTGAGCGTTCGAGTTTCACGCCAAGGTACGTCGGGGTGGCGTCGAACAGGAGGGCGGTGTTGTTGACCATCACTTTAAGCTTGCGTTTGGCCTCGCGGTTGTTGAGGTGGAATACCGCGGACATGGTCTTGTAGGATGGCTAGGTCGTCGGCGTACCCGTATTTTTTGGCTGTTGTTGTCGGTATGTCGTAGATGTATATGTTGAAGAGCATTGGGGACAAAACCGAGCCTCGCGGGATGCCGTTCTTTAGTCTCCGTAGTCTGCTGCGTTGGCTGTCGCTGGTGTGGAGGGAGAAGCTACGATTACTTAGCATCTCCATGATGAAACTCACCAGGTGTCGATCTAGAATGGTTTGCAGCAGCTTAACATGGAGTACACGTAACCAAATGGTGTCGTATGCAGCCGTGAGGTCAAGTAGGACAGTGCCGGCTTTTTCACCTCTTTGGAAGGCGCTCTCGATATCCTGGGTTAGCAAGGCGACTTGGTCTGTTGTTGACTTGCCACGATGGAAGTCGGCTTGTTCCTTAGGTAGTATCGTTTCCACAACCGGTTCGAGGCGCGCATATAGTAGCCGTTCCAGGAGTTTGTATGGGACACAGAGAAGAGAGATCAGGTGGTAGCTTTTGGGGTCATCGAGCGGCTTGTTTGGCTTGGCCAGAGTGATGATCTTTGCTCGGCGCCAGATCTTTGGCAGCCGCGATGTTCTGTAGCACACGGTGTAGAGTAGGCGTAGCCATTCTGTTGCTTTCTGTCCTTGGTGGATGACAAACTCCGGATGGATGTTATCAGGTCCCGGAGCTTTATTCGACTTCAGGTGTTTGGTGGCTACTTCCATCTCTTTCATCGTAAACTCACCCGAGAGGTCAGTGTCAGCACTCGGTGAGGTGTGGAGATCCCTCAGTTTGGTTGTGGTGTCTCTTGTGAAGTACTTGTCCGCATCTGGGAAGCTACCATTCTTGATGAGCTATGCTGCAATGGAATTGGCAGTGATGGGTCAAGGAGATGGTTTACTTGCACGACCAGTGAGCTTGTTGATGGTCTGCCAGGCTCTCCGGCTCGAGTGAGTGAAGTCGATCGTCTCCACGGTTTCTTCCCATCTCTCTTGGCACTTGGTGTTTTAGTCTATCCAGAAGGCTGGTAGCTGCTGCTGCTTTCTCCTCACTATTTGTGGAGTCAGAGTGGCGGCGCAATAGATCTTCGCATTCCTCGTCCCAGCAAGGGATATAGTTGGTACGTCGTCCGCGGGGAATGTGTTTCTTCGCAGCCTTTAGCAGCATCTCTGTGTAGGCTTCATAAGCATCGTCGGTGTTGTCGGCTCGAGTGTTGGTAGAGCCTTAACTGATGTTTCGACCTCCTTCTTGTAGCCTTGCCAATCCACTTTGCGGAAGTTCCATCTCCGGACTGGTCTTCTCTCTATTGGCTGGATCAAGGATGGTGTTGTGATCAGCGATGGACGATGTTGTGAGTGAGGGAACCAGTTCAGGATGCGTCTCTCTGGCAGTGCTTGGTGCGGGAGGTTCTTAAAGAAGGCCAAGTCGGGGTTGGTCCCAGTGTTCCATCGTCCTGAGGTAAACGACGAAGGCTCCTTCGGGTCGTAGAGGAGTGTGGCATCTACAGCAGATGCCCATTCAGATAGTGATGCCGTCCTGGTTGGTGATGTTGTATCCCCAGTTGGTGTGGCGACTATTGAAATCACCAGCATAAATTGCAGGTGCCGGCACATCCAGGATGGTGTGCGGCTCCAAACGGGATGGAGGTGGCTTGTAGATTTTGACTATGGTATTATCGGCCACCTTCGTACTGATCCACTCAACTGTGGCATCATTGGTCGACTGACTAGCAGGCGACCATGGTACATTGTTCTTCACGAACGTCGCGAGGCCATGATGTTTGCTGCTGGTGTAGCCAGCGAGCGTGAAGTCTGGGAGTTTAAGACTGGTGTCACTGACTTTGTGTGTCTCCTGGAGGAGGATGACGTTTGCCTCTGTGTTGGTAGCAATTTGAGCAAGGACATCGAGCTTTAGCCCTTCGATGTTGAGCTGCAGAATTGCTAGATGTTGACTTTCGACGACCGGAGTCGCCCGTCCTGAAAAGAATGCGTGAGAGTACTGTCGCGGAGGGGGATGGCTAGTTGAAGACATTAGTTTCACTGTAAGCGTTCCTTGACTTTCAGCTACTAGTCGAGCCTGTCTTCGTCTCCTCAGAAATGAGGAATATGAAAACGTTTTGATGTTTCACAAATGGACGAGAGATTTCATGCTAAAGTGTCACCGGCGTCTGAGAAAAATAGAGTTATCTCCCTCAGATCGGTTACTGGTTATCCAGAAGCGTCGACAAAATATTAAAAACACAAACAAATAAAAAAAGAACAACAGAAACATCAAATCGCTTAGGATTCTTTCATGTGTTTACCCAATTTCAAAAGCGATCATTTTCTCCTCTAAATTCATAACGTCAGACTAGGTACGTGCAAAAATCGGCGTCGCTTGTACTGACTATAGTTCTTAAAAGTGTTTTTTCTTAATTTTTTAAAGTAGTTTTCGTTTAACTTTTGATTGTGTTTGAAAGATAAAAGCATTAAGTTAATATCTAAAAGGAAACAAATGTACATTTATGTGTGAAAAAAAAATTAGAATGGAAAATGTTATCAAAACAGCGAAAAATCAGTTAAAACTGAAGATTCAATAAAACATGTTTAAAATTCGCTGGAAAAGTAAATATCAGTTTTCTGGAACTGTTGCAAAGGCAATTATTAAATTAAAGTCTGAAGAGTGAATTACAAAAGAATGTACCTCTTTTTAAAATTTTTTTTTTTACTAAAAATTGCTTAATTATCAAACCAAAAAAAAAAGGTAAAAGTTAGCTAAAACATGTCCCGAACCTGTGTTGTAATTGTAAACAGAAAATACGGCTACAAAATTTCAAAGTATGGAAGGCTCAAACTGCTGTAATTTTTATTAATTATTTTTACGTGATGATTTATTAAAATCTTGAACAATTACATTACTCGATTTATTCTTTATGAATTAATGTAATTTTAAATTACATTAATTCTTAAAGAATAAATAACTAATTTATTGTTACGACACATGTAAGAATTTCTGGTGCTTATGTAGACGATGTTGCAATATTCGAGGGAAATAACTTTTTTCAAAATCCAATAGAGATAACTACGTTTGACTTAAAAAAATCAAATGTATGTACGAATGGACAGAGGGGTAAAAACTAACATTATTATTTTTGGAGGGGGAGGGGTTCTACTTTTTCAGGTAATTACGTGTGCTTTTACAACCTGGAACCACTACATATTTTTAAACGTATATTTACCTTTAATTAGCAAAACATAATAAATCGAAAAATGAAACAAGTGTAGCAGTTACCTCCTCCTTTCAAAACATAACTGCACTGGTTGGCCGTTAGGTGTCGCTTTTTGACCGACAGGTGGCGCTAAAAAGCGACACCAGAGTTATCTGCCCTTATGACTATAAAAACAGTTGCCAACGGAAAATCACCCTCTTCTTTACTCAACCGGCCTCGGCAGAACGACGCTGACACTAGCGCTCTGTCTCTCTCTCTTCTTTACCAACCGGCCTCGGCAAAACAACGCTGACATCAGCGCTCCGTTTCACTCGCTCTTCTTTACCAACCAGCCTCGGCAGAACGACGCTGACACCAGTGCCCCGTCTCTCTCTCTCTCT
Source organism: Sepiola atlantica (assembly GCA_963556195.1). NCBI lineage: Eukaryota > Metazoa > Mollusca > Cephalopoda > Sepiida > Sepiolidae > Sepiola > Sepiola atlantica. Next base: position 85,410,322 of record OY744516.1, read on the forward strand.
CTCTCTCTCTCTTCTTTACCAACCGGCCCCGGCAGAACAACGCTGACACCAGCGCTCTGTTTCACTCGCTCTTCTTTACCAACCGGCCTCGGCAGAACAACGCTGACACTAGCGCTCCGTTTCACTCGCTCTTCTTTACCAACCAGCCTCGGCAGAACAACGCTGACACCAGCGCTCCGTTTCACTCGCTCTTCTTTACCAACCAGCCTCGGCAGAACAACGCTGACACTAGCGCTCCATTTCACTCTCTCTTGTCTTTTCAACTGGCCTTGGCATAATAACTACCAACACACGTTTCTTCTGTCAACAACGGTAAGAGTTCCCAACTCATTTTCTTTGTGTACGGCTTTCAAAGACTTTCCCCACGCCGGATTCATTTCTTCTTATACCTTTTCAAGAACTGTTTTTCCATTGACACACATGCATACATCACACACTTCATCATTCCATGTACACACACGTTTAATAAACGTTATTTGCAACTACCTCATTTTGTTTGTTAATTATTACTCTGTCTTTACATGCAACATTGCTTGATTTAACGAACATGCTTATAATCGGGGGACACGACCCTCGATCCGAACACAAGTTAATGAACTAAAAATGAAGCTATGTTAGGTGAAAATAACGTTAAAATAAAATAACGTTAAAATAAAATAAAATTTGTTAATTAACGACATTATTTCTTTTGAGGGGGGAGGGGGGTGCTAAATAATTTTTTTTAAATAGTGTAAGTTTTTTTTTAAGTATGTAAACATTTTTCATTGGTTAATGGGAAAACAACTTCTTCATCATTGGATCTCCAAAAGATATACAAGTTTTCCATTGGCTATTGAAATTTAATATTTTCACCCTTTCACTACATAATTATTCATTAGTACGATTTCTTAAAGCCGAACAGCATGTATAGTTTAGGACGTCTTCGGTTAAATACCGACCATATTGTGAACCATGTCTTCACTCCTCTGGAAATTAAAGACTTAAGCTGGACATTTAGTTCAATTTTACCCAAGATAACAGAAGACGAGGTCAAATTCGCAGCTTCTCTTGGTGTGCGGAAAGGGTCTATTTTTGAAAAAAGCCGTCTGCATATACGGCAAATAATAATGATAATTTTTTGTTGGAGCATGGAGATTGTTATATCTACATATTTTGCCCCATAAAGCATAACAAATGAACAGAGGACTTGTTGGCACATGTTCCCCTACGCATAAAGAAAAAGGGGTGCAGGCGGGCGACATTTGTCAAAAAGGGGTCAACAGGAAGCTCGACAGACAGGCTTTCATAATTCAGCCCACGCATTTGTGGGGGCAGAGTATTCAAACAATCAAATGAGAGAATACTGTTGCTATGCAGAGGAGAGGCCAGGAGAGCGGGAAAATCGAAGCGAGAAGAAACACGAGGAGAAGGTCGTCTGGCAGTGTTGAGAGCGGACGTGAAGGAGATTGACAGCTCACCCCGCTGTCATATCAAACAATTTATCCTCGCACACAAAATCAAAAATAGGAAAAGTGGAATTCGAAAATTACCGGCTAAGAAATACAGCGACATTTAATACTGCTGTCTACCAGACACCAAAAGAAAAAACCTGGTCCAACAAAATTGACTATGACAGACCAATCAATCATATTACCTCTCCATAGTCGAGATTATGTATATCTCGAGACCCTAAAAACAGCTCGTTAAGAACGGACCACAGAATCTAAAATTCTGTTAAAATATCCTTCCCTCTGCTGTCAAACCAAAAAGGTATGTGTTTACGACATAAGAACAAAAAAAAATACCATATTAATTCGTCCTAAAATCGAACTTTCATATTGTTATATATTGTCGTGTTAAATGATCTTATTCAATCGTTCCCCGCGATGTTAACACATTTACCTTCATATCTCGATCTCCCGTGGGAGGAGAAGGACTTCTCATTTGTTTTCCTCGAATTACGTAAAAAAAAGAAGACTTTCCTATTTTCATTTTCCATAAAGGCTATAAGCCTTCTTAATTGCTATATTTGAACTTTTAATTCTTATCCTGACTGATCAACTTTCTCGGAATAACTAAACCAGCCTCTTATAAAGAACTCTGTTTGTGCGGACAGAATATTAGTTGATCTTTTGAAAAAAATAAATACTTGGTATGTATTGTTAATTTGTCTTGGTTGTTTATACAAATATATGATTATGATTTGTGATACAATGTGTTATTCATTTTTATGGAGTACTGATTGTTTTTCTTTCATCGGGTTTTCAACCTTTTCACATTTTTATATTCGTGGCTGAATTACGTATATGTTACGTTCAGTGTCCTAGTACTACAATTATAACATTGGTGTCAGAAGTAACGGTCTCTTCACAAAAGAGCAACGTACCCGCGTAGGAACGCGTGAAAATAAGTTTAGCACCTATAACTTTGGTATCATAAAGCTGGTTTCCGAGAATAAACAAAAATATTTTTTTTAAAAATGTAGGAGGAGCTGTGAACTTTTAATTTGTCAAGCAAGGAGACAAACAAAATAATAATTTAATAGGGGATTGCCACAAAGATGGATTACTCCGGACTCACTGAAGGACAGTTACTGAGTCTTATTAAAGACCAGAAAGCTGAGCTATTTAGTCTCAGGCAGGAGCCAGCACAAGCGTCAGACTCCGTGATAAGAGAAATGGCGGAGGATTTAAACAATTTGCTAGTAGCAATGAAGTCGGCGACCCTGACGCCAACGCAGTCCAGTCATCAAGCTGATTATAATTTGCTTTTAAAGCAACAGTCGTTGCGCGATTCCATGTGTCATATTCGCCCGTTCCAGCTGGGTGTCGACGTGAACAAGTTCATCACTGACCTAAACAAGGCCTATGCTATTCACGTACGACCGGAGCGTCAAGAATACCCCAAATTGGAGGAGGAATTTTTAAAAGTGGCTAAGCAGTTGCTTAACGAGGGAATATTCCAGCAGATGGAAGACTCAACACATGAGACAACATCATTCGACCAGCACATGAGACAACATCAGTCGACTAGCTACATGTCGAATTTTCAGAGCCTTGCGTGGGACCTTCAGCATAAGGAGGGCGAAAGGCTGACCGATTTTGCGGGAAGACTAGAAAGCACAGTGAGGGAGGTGGCAGTCCACATAAAGGACAAATATAAAAAAGATAAGCAGACCGAAATGTCGGCGGACACAGTTTTTTCATTGATGGGTGCCATGCTAATGAGCGAGAAGGTGAAGTTGTGGGCACCGAATGTTTTCCCACACGTAGTGAAAACTATGGACAGACACTACACTGCTGGAGGCATAGCAAATGAGGCTCAAAAGTATCTGGACAGAGGCATTCAGTTAAATGCTTCTCCGGTGGCGAAGCCGGTAGCTTACGTGGCACAAAAATGACGTCAGCATAGAAGCCCCCAGAACGAACATACTAAACCCAGACACAATGCCCAAACCAGCCGAAGCCAAGAAAAAGCTATTCCATAAAATAAAAGGAAAGCATACCCACAGAACAGAACAGAACGATGGTCAAATATCGACAGCCAAATGCCCCAAATAGGATGTACGATACAGAGGCGCGAGCAGCTGGTGAAACAGCCAGTCGTGGTAGATACCAGTGAACGGTACAGGGCCACACCGCCATAGCGAGGGACAAGGATCGAGTGAACACTCATACTCATTCAGAGGAAGAGGATTTTCTTCACGGCACGGACGAGATGTGATGCTCCGATCCACGCCTAGTATTATAAAAGAAAAACATCACTTCTACAACGTTCAGCAGGATAGGGGACCACGTTCCCCATGCACGAAAATAGCAGTCGACTTCAAAGGACATACAATTCATGCAGTAGCAATGATCGACTCAGGGTGTTCGGTAACGATCATACCCAGTAACCTTATCACTGGCGAGTTAAGGAAACATATGATGACATCGTCAGTGGACATAATGGGCATCAATGAAAATATACAAGCGAGCGCCAAAATTTCATGCGACATTACCATAGGCGATGCCAGATCCACAAAGTTTGAGGAGGTAAAGGTTCTCCTTGTTTCTATTGATACACCGATTTTGTTGGGTCAGGACATTTTGAGACACGAGTCTGTGGCAGAGTATAGCATCAACAATGCTGAAAACAATATATCCTTTACTCGAATTACGAAAAAGGGGCAGATAACTCACAAGGCGTTGCTTGTAGTAGACGAGGCAAGGGAAACAACTCGTCATCATACTGCCACAATCACAGTGATATCTCCAGCAATTGATGCTTCGTTTCCTCGGAAGCGGAAATGGCTGAAAGAACATTTGAATGTACAACTGCCACAACATTAAAATACGGAGGAACTGGAACGTGTTGCGGACCTGTTAATGGATTTTCAAGACATTATATGCACGGAAGGGTCCGAGAAGGGCACATTCATCAGGCCAGTGAGAATTCCAATGACTGGCGCATCAAAATGCCAAAAGCAACATCCGATAGCTCAAGCAATGGAAGCGGACGTCAATGCAGAGATCCAACGAATGCTGTCGAAAGGCATAGTAGAGCAGTGCAGGGACCCGAAAGGTTTTAATAGTTCCGTTTTTGCAATCAGAAAAAAAACGGCACGGTCAGAGTAGTGGTGAACTTTAAACGCACTTTGAATACAGTTCTAAAGGACCAGGACCCTTATCCAATACCCCTAATAGACCAGCTCTTCCACAAAATAGGGGAAGGAAACTAATATTTTGCCAGTCTAGACCTAAAGAGCGGCTACTGGCAAATTGAAATTGAGGAATGCGACAAACACAAAACCGCCTTCACCTGGGGTGATGGATGTTACCAATACACCCGTCTCGCATTCGGCCTTACCTCAACAGGCCACATATTCTCGCGGTGTATAGCCGAAGCGCTAGACACAGTCAACAACAGGGACAACATTTCATCGTACATTGACGATAACTTGGTGCATGCTCGCACATTCGACGAGTATATGTCAGCGATGAAACAGCTATTTTCAGCACTTAGAGCGTACAGATTGAAGTTAAACCCTGACAAATGTATTTTCATGGCAAGCGAGGCAAAAATTTTGGGTCGGATCATCAACACCAACGGATACAGGGCAGATCCGGAATATGTAAGGGTAATTCGAGAAATGAAGCCCCAAACCACGAGAAAGGAACTAAGAAGTTTGATCGGACGCCTGGTATGGATCAGACAATTCCTTGAGACCCAGCTTCATGGATCCATAAGGACTGACACTTTCTCTCAGCTATTGGCTCCGATACACGCGCTGAACAGGGACAAGATCAAATTTGGTTGGACAAAGGATGCTTACCGTGCGTTTGAGAAAATCAAAAAGCAATTATCCTCACCACCCGTCATATCTTTCCCGGACTTTACGAATCTGTTCACCCTTATGACAGATGCCAGCAACACGGCGTGTGGAGCAATATTAATGCAAGAAACACCTGACGGCAAGAAGAAAATAATTGCCACTGCATCACACACCTTCAATGCCACAGAAAAGAACTGGTCGACAATGGAAAGAGAGGCATTCGCCATAAAATGGGCGATTCTGAAATACGATTACTTCTTACACGGCCGCACGTTCATTATCTCCCTGAATTACCTCATAACTCCCTGAATTACCTCATAACTCCCTGAATTACCTCAATCAAAGAGCGTTCAACAACGCCAAAATCAGGCGATGGTAGGAGGAAATCTCATCAGATAGGTTCATCCTTGAATACATTCAGGGTGAAACGAACGTGTGGGCCGACATGCTTAACAGAAGCTGAGATGCCGACAAGACCAAATACATGCCGGACAGCTCACCAGTTTAACGGACATTAAGACTATGGGATACATGACTACATGTATACGTACCGTCTTGGTGCAAGGAGGACATTGATAACGCACAGCTCATGCGAGTCCACCACACCCGACAGAACACGGAGGCATGTAAGAATTTTACCAGAGCATTTTTGGCAGTTAGCTCCGAAGTTGACACAGCGGCTGAAAACCTATGTGATCGAGTCAACATAGCAGCAGAGCAGTCAGCGGACGACACATTGGCGAGCATTATTAAGTCTCTGCACAACGGGAAGTTGGACAGCAATTTCAAGATTGACCATAGAGCCGACATGTTTATGAAGCACAGCAGCAAATTCTACCTGGAGCCTGGTACATCAGTTCTCATGATACGGGATAGTAACATGACGCCTAAGCGGGTAGTGCCTTACCGAGAAAGAAGTGCATATCTGCACCAGGCCCATGACTGTATTAACCATTCAGGAATATCGCGCATGCAAGACCATCTAAAAGATTTCTGGTGGGAATACAAGAACAGGGACATATAGGCATATGTTGAGTCATGTATGACCTGCGCCAAACGGAAAGGGAACTACGGTCGTCAGGGTCATACTCAGCCTGGCCACTGTAAAAGAGGCAAAAGACCTTTCAACGTTATGTATACTGATTTTGTGGAGATGCCTTCGTCCAAGGGCAAGCGGTACATTTTGACAATTCTCGACAGTTTCAGTCGCCACCTGACTGCGATTACTGGATGCAGCGAGAGGTCTATACAGTTTTTTCCTGCGACACCGGGAAATTCCGTGTATAATTTCATCCGACAAAGGCACACATTTCACAGGCGAGGTGTGCAGATTGTTCTGCGAATTTACCTCAATCAAGCAGGAACTGCACTGCCTGTGGCTGCCCCAGAGCTCAGGAAACATTGAGAGGTAGCACCGCACCCTCAAAAACGTTATATTCATGTTATGTGAAGACCGGCGATGCGAGTGGACTGACATTCTAGAATCGGTGGTATCATCAATGAATGCTACCATCAGCAGCACGACGGGGGTATCCCCACATTATGTTATGGGTAGACACCCAAACATGGAACTGCCTCGGATCAACGACAGGGGCACTACTGGAAACAGCTCCATGGGATGCAAATGAATGCATTATTGAGGCAGGTGCACAACAGGGTAGCACTAGCAAGCAATGAGGCTGATCACAGATTCGACAATCGTCTGAGTCACTTGCAATTTAAAGACCCCATACAGTCCGGTGATACAATCTTGCTACATCGACTGAGATTGGCGGTGGCATACAATTCTCATTTGCTATGGATAGGGACATTTGTCGTGGTGAAGTCAAACGATTCCATTCTGCTTGTACAGGATGAGAAGGGAGTCGAGAATGGGTCCACAGAGCCCATGTACGTCGCATAGTTCCACGACCCGCCCATTTGAATTACGATGTTCCACCACCTTTAATGGATAACCAGACCATTAGTCGGAGTCAACCACTTGAAGCACCCATAATCCACCATAAGGACGCATTCATCTAGACAGGTCAGGCGACGCTACAGGCAAGGACATTGCCAAATCGCTCTACCAGGGGACAGATCCCATCTCGCTTTCAGGATTTCATAATGCCAAACCCATCTTTGAAAGCGTACCCAGCGGACAGACAATGGTAACTGATGCATTTATGGTCCAAAATCTGGGGGGGGGGGGGGGAGCTGTGTTATATCTACATATTTTGCCCCATAAAGCATAAAAAATGAACAGAGGACTTGTTGGCACATGTTTCCCTATGCATAAAGAAAAAGGGGTGCAGGCGGGTGACGTTTGTCAAAAGGGAGTCAACAGGAAGCTCGACAGACAGGCTTTCATAATTCAGCCCACACATTTGTGGGGGCGGAGTATTCAACCAATCAAATGAGAGAATACTGTTGCTATGCAGAGGAGAGGCCAGGAGAGCGGGAAAATCGAAGCGAGAAGAAACACGAGGAGAAGGTCGTCTGGCAGTGTTGAGAGCGGACGTGAAGGAGATTGACAGCTCACTCCGCTGTCATATCAAACAATTTATCCTCGCACACAAAATCAAAAATAGGAAAAGTGGAATTCGAAAATTAACGGCTAAGAAATATAGCAACATTTAATACTGCTGTCTACCAGACACCAAAAGAAAAAACCTGGTCCAACAAAATTGACTACGACAGACCAGTCAATCATATTACCTCTCCGTAGTCGAGATTATGTATATCTCGAGACCCTAAAAACAGTTCGTTAAGAACAGACCACAGAATCTAAAATTCTGTTAAAATATCCTTCCCTCCGCTGTCAAACCAAAAAGGTATGTGTTTACTGTGTTATAAATTGTGAAAACATGGGATTACCTGGAAAACGGTCTCGATGCGCGCTCTGCAGGGCTGGACCGCCCAAAGAGAGGCAAGACGGCAGAAGGCTGAGAGCGTAGTCTACGAGGGACGACGTGGAAAGAAGAAGAGAAAGAAGAGGAAGAAGAAGAAGAGAAAGAAGAAGAAGAGAAAGAAGAAGAGAAAGAAGAAGAGAAAGAGGAAGAAGAAGAGAAAGAAGAGGTGGAAGATTAATTTTTTCTGCTACAAGCTATTTCGGCGTTGTTATGGAAAAATTCGACATCAGATTGATTCCGGAATTCGACGGCTCTCCTGCTGGTCCATCGGTGGTCGAATGGCTGGAGAAGGCCGAGCGTGTTTGCCGGTTGTGCAAAATTAAAGACCCAGCTATGGTCATCCCATTGAGACTCACTAAGGGGGCTTACGCCATGTACCAGCAGCTCAGTAATGATGCGACCATGGAGCAGATTGCACAGGCGCTGCACGGGGCATTTGGTGCAGATCCTTTTGTTGCCTGGAGGCAATTTTCCGAACGCCGGCTTGGGCCGGGGGAGACAGTGGACGTCTACATGGCCGACTTGAAAAAGCTTGCTGCTCCCTTCGGCGGTGCGAGTGACCGCATATTGGCATGCGCCTTTTTGTCTGGACTTCCGGACGATGCAAGCCGACTGCTGCGAGCATCATTGAGACTCACAGAGATTGAATTGGTGGAGTTGTTGGCGAGAGCACGAAACATCTTGAAGGACGATCGAGAACTGGTCTCTGCAGCGGTTGACACCTTGGACTCGCCAGCAGAGGGCCTACGATGCTATACATGTGGTGGCCCCAACCACTTCTCCAGAGACTGCAGAGGCGGCACAAGGCGCACCCCAAATTATGGAGCACGAAAAGTAATACGGTGTTACCAATGCAATAAGCCAGGCCACATAGCACGGAATTGTCCGGGAAACGGGCAAGGGGAGGACGCCGCAGCGCTAGCACCCTCCCCAAAGCGGCATTGAACAAAGCGCTTCCTGCAGTGACAGTTCAAGTTGATGGGTGTAAACGTTCAGCGCTGGTTGACACCGGCTGTACCCAAACCCTCCTTCGAAAGGAATGTTGCATCACATGGAAGAAACGACAGATCCCCGTCCTGACTGTCGGCAAAGGCTCATTAGTGTGTTGTGGATCCAGTGTTGTTCATATCAGCATTGACAATGGCCCCCCGGTGGCTGTGACGGTGTTGGTGGTCGATGGGGAGCTGCTCGGATATGACCTTCTCCTTGGAATGGACACTATTACACAGCTAGGCGGAATTACTGTAAACAGCGTCGGTGATGTGAGATTCCCTCGACCAGACAAACAAATGTGTGCAGCAATCACTCTTGACGAACCCGATTTCCACGCAGAATATGACAAGGGCACAAACACATGGACAGCGTCCTGGAAGTGGGCAGGCGACCAGCCACCAGTGTCTTTGCGGAATCGGCTGACAGAGTATCCCCCTCCTGCATGGCTTAGGGGGCAGTACGAGGCAGAACTTCAAGTGTGGCTGGATAACGGCTGGTTAATTCCATACCCAGAGGATGAGCTCGGGCCCCCGCGGGGGCTAATTCCCCTGATGGCTATCAGACAAGAGAACAAGCAGAAAGTTCGACCTGTTCTTGATTACCGGGAACTCAATGAACACGTTGACCCGTACACTTCGGGGGCTGACGTTTGTGCTCATAAACTGCGAGAGTGGCGACGGCAGGGTGCGGAAGCGGCCATACTGGACTTGCGAAGAGCTTACCTACAAATACATGTTGAGAAATCGCTGTGGCCATTCCAGACGGTGGTAATCAAAGGAACTCGCTATTGCTTGACCAGGCTGGGGTTCGGCTTGAATGTAGCCCCGGGCATCATGACGGCGATCATGCGGCGATCCGGCGTCAGGATAAAGCTGTGGAACAGGCGACATCGTCTTATATAGACGACATTTTTGTCAATGAGAGCCTGCTGTCTGCCCAGGCGGTCAAAGAACACTTTGAGCACTTCGGGTTGTCGTGCAAGGAACCGGAGCGGCTGCAGGATGGGGCGAAAGTGCTCGGGCTGCAGGTGAGCGGAAGTGCAGATGGCCTCCAATGGGGAAGGGGCGGTGAAATCCCGGAAATCCCATCCACCATCACACGTCGGAGCACGTTTTCCGTGTGTGGAAAACTGGTGGGTCACTTCCCTGTGTGTGGGTGGCTCCGAGTGGCTGTGGCGGCTATAAAGCGACGGGCAACTTCTTTGTCAACAGGATGGGACGATGAGGTGCGTGATCCTTCCCTGCGAAGCATGCTGGTGGAAGCTGTGGCCAGAGTGACCAATGATGACCCTGTACGAGGGAGCTGGTGCGTCGATGGGAGTGAGTTTACAGTTTGGGTGGACGCCAGCTCACTTGCCCTTGGCGTTGCTCTGGCAGTCAACGGAAGTATAGTAGAAGATGCCTGTTGACTCCGGCCAGAGAATGACGCTAAGCACATAAACCTAGCTGAACTCGATGCTACACTGAAAGGAGTCAATCTAGCGCTTCAGTGGCAGGCTAGCGTCCTCCACGTTATCACGGATTCCACGTGTGTGCATCGGTGGATGACCGATGCCTTGAACGGAAAAGCACGGCTGACAACGAAGGCATCGGCCGAAATGTTAATCCGGAGGCGGCTTGCTACCCTAACCGAAACCATCAATGAATACAACTTGGTCATAGATGTGACACTGGTGCAGTCCTGTTTGAATCGAGCGGATCGATTGACCAGAGTGCCTCGCCGTTGGCTGGACCTGCAGAAAGAAGTGAACGAACCAGCACCTGTAAATTGTGCTGCGGTGGGACGTAGACTCAGCCCAGAGCGTATCGCTGATGTCCATTGCCAAAGCGGGCACCCTGGTGTAAACCGAACCTTTTACTTCGCCAGGTTGGTTGACCCCTCTGTGTCACGGAGGGCTGTGAAATCTGTTGTGAGAAGTTGCAACACCTGCCAATCGATCGACCCAGCACCTGTCCGGTGGAAGAAGGGCACACTCGGTGTGAAGTATAACTGGGATAGGATTGCGATGGACATAACTCACTACAACGGGGGTAATTTCTTGACCCTTATTGACTGCGGACCGTCCCGATTTGCATTGTGGCGGTCCCTTCGCCGGCAGGATACGGCTGCCATTGTCCATGAGTTGGAAAGTGTGTTCCTTGAGCGTGGCCCTCCTTCTGAGATATTGACCGACAATGGCCCCGCTTTTGTTAGTGCACCGTTCAAACAGTTTGTAGATGGCTGGGGTGTCCGTCTGCGTTTTCGGTGTGCCCATGTGCCCAGTGGGAACGGAATTATTGAGCGCAACCATAGGACTATCAAGACCATCGCAGCGCGGAAGGGGTGTACGGTGGCTGAAGCAGTCTATTGGTATAACGTCACCCCTAAGGACGATACTTCACCCTCCACCGCGCCAGCTAATGCGCTACATACATACCATGTCAGGGCGAGAGGTTTGGAGAGCAGCTTACTGCCCGAACCAGAACCTCCACAGGAGAAAATGAAAAAAGGAGATGTCGTTTGGGTTAAAAAACCCCGAGGCCAGTGCACGACTCGTTACGGAACCGGTCGTGTCACTGAAGTGATCAGCCCGCAGGCGGTGCGAGTTGATGGAGTACCCCGTCACATTAAAGACTTAAGATCGGTATTCCAAACGCAGCTGCCATTTAACGAGGATAATGACATTGAATCCGTGACCAGCGAACCATCATTCTGGTTCATGACGGCTTCATCGCGCAGCGACACTGAGAGTGATAGCCTTGAATGTACTGACCCTCCTACTGCTGATGAAAGCCCGGACAGTGATGCTGCGATGCGCAGCCTCAGGTTCGCTGACCTTCCTGCCACGGAAGACAGCACGGATGACGATGAGGCCCCGAATCCCCCTCCCCGAAGAAGCACTCGAAGAAAAAGGACACGGCCTCCCTGCTCTTTCTGTGATAATGAGATCAGGGGGGAGTGTGTTATAAATTGTGAAAACATGGGATTACCTGGAAAACGGTCTCGATGCGCGCTCTGCAGGGCTGGACCGCCCAAAGAGAGGCAAGACGGCAGAAGGCTGAGAGCGTAGTCTACGAGGGACGACGTGGAAAGAAGAAGAGAAAGAAGAAGAGAAAGAAGAGGAAGAAGAAGAAGAGAAAGAAGAAGAAGAGAAAGAAGAAGAGAAAGAAGAAGAGAAAGAGGAAGAAGAAGAGAAAGAAGAGGTGGAAGATTAATTTTTTCTGCTACATTTACGACATAAGAACAAAAAAAAATACCATATTAATTCGTCCTAAAATCGAACTTACATATTGTTATATATTGTTGTGTTAAATGATCTTATTCAATCGTTCCCCGCGATGTTAACACATTTACCTTCATATCTCGATCTCCCGTGGGAGGAGAAGGACTTCTCATTTGTTTTCCTCGAATTACGTAAAAAAAGGAAGACTTTCCTATTTTCATTTTCCATAAAGGCTTCTTAATTGCTATATTTGAACTTTTAATTCTTATCCTGACTGATCAACTTTCTCGGAATAACAAAAACCAGCCTCTTATAGAGACCGCCGTTTCTGCGGAAAGAATATTAGTTGATCTTTTGAAAAAAAATAAATACTTGTTATGTATTGTTAATTTGTCTTGGTTGTTTATACAAATATATGATTATAATTTGTGATACAATGTGTTATTCATTTTTATGGAGTACGGGTTGTTTCCCTTTCATCGGGTTTTCAACCTTTTCACATGTTTACATTCGTGGCTGAATTACGTATATGTAACATTCAGTGTACTAATATCACAATTATAACAAGATGAAACAGCAGGCAATTGAGAAGGAAGTCTGTGTTACTCTGTAGTAGATTGGAAGCAGTTCATCAGAGAGGTGTGTGAACAAGATATCATAAACAAGCCACTATTGCTTGGTGGTTTAGATAAGAATAACTCGACCAAGGTAGTGGAAATAGATGAATCGTACTTTTTCAAAAGGAAATACAACAGAGGTCGATTTAGAGACAGTGTTTGGGTATTCGGGGCAGTGGAAAGGCATAGCAATAAATGTAACGTCACGACGGTAGAACGTAGAGATAGAGAAACATTGTTCCGATCATTAGATCGTGGATTTTGCAAAAAACTCGAATCATATCTGATGGTTGGGCTGCGTACGAAGGGTTAGACAAGTATGAAAATGGCATCTACGAACATGCCATAGTCATCCACGAAACCAATTTCGTCAATCCTGCTGATGACAGCATACACACGTAAACAATAGAAGGTATAGTTTGTTTTCGGTGCTTAAGCATATCCGCCCCGACATTAAAAAATTTAAAGAATGTATAAACGTTATTATGTACTTACGTGTTAGCTGAAAATAAGATTGTGCAGAAAAAATTACGCAAATTCATCCAGTAGTTATTTAATTATAAGAAAAAGAAAAAAAAATGATTTAAATGATTTTACGTAGATTTTGACATTTTTGTAAACAAGGGAGATAACAAACCAAGAAATCGTGAAAATATGAGTTATCGTTCTTGACCACTGGAAAATCTAAGATACAAAATGGTGGAAAATCTACCGAGTGAAAAAATCGTTAAAATCGTTTTTTTTAAATAATTAAATAACTACTGAATGAATTTGCGTAATTTTTTCTGCACAATCTTATTTTCAGCTAACACGTAAGTACATAATAACGTTTATACATTCTTTAAATTTTTTAATGTCGGGGCGGATATGCTTAAGCACCTTGTTTTCTTTTAGAATTTGTAATTAACATAGAAATTTGTATGTTTAAATTATTTAAGATAAAGATACGTTTTAAATTAACGTTTAAAAATGAAGTAACATTGCCATTTCTATATGTTTCTTTATTACAGAATGAGATACGTTAAACAATAATTAACATTGAAATTCCTGTATTTTTTTATTAACTAAAATAAAGAAAAAACAAATTTCTTATTTTTAAATGAAGGTTTTTGGTTTCATGCCAAGAGACACATCCAAAAAATGTTGGAGACCAGACTGAGATGTTACACCTCCATTCCAAGGAGTTCCTTTGGCGGAAAAGAGAAAAGGGAGAAGTATTCCCGTGTATAATTCTTGAAATAAGGGAGCAATATGTGATATAATTTCATTTTTCGTTAATTAACAATTTATTTAATTTTTGTATTTGGTTTATTAACATTGTTTTATTGTTCCAGTTTATAATTAACGTTATTTTCACCTAACCTTGTTTCATTTTTAGTTCGTTAATTAACTTGTTTCAATTTTTGATTAATTATGTTTTTACTAATTAAAGGTAAATATACGTTTAAAGATATGTAGTGGTTCCAGGTTATAAAAGCGCATGTAATTACCTGAAAAGTAGAATCCCCCCCACAAAATAATAATGTTAGTTTTTACCCCTCTGTCCATCCGTACATGCTTTTGATTTTTTTAAAGTCAAACGTAGTTATGTCCCTTGGATTTTGAAAAAGTTATTTCCCTCTAATATTGTAACATCGTCGAATTTCTTACATGTGTCGTAACGATAAATTACATTAATTCTGTTAAAATAAAGCTAAGAGTAATAATAAAAGTTTTTAAAAAGGTTGAAAGCAATGCGAAGTTCCGGATCACTGGAAGCCGTGAAGAACAAAAACAAAACAAAACCGAAATAAGTCGGATATAGATTGAAAAGGTTTGTTTATTTTTCTAGACAGCAAGGGTGTTAGTTTGTAATATTCGGATTATCAAGAATCAATTTGATATATTTCGAGAGATTTTTTGGTGCTATTTTACTTATAGGCCGATGCAGTTAATTGTTTTCATGTAAAAGCATTATTTTGTACTTACTCAGTCATATTTTATCTCTCACGCCCCGAAAAAGAATTTAAAAATATCAAGCAGAACTTTAATTAGAACGATTTTTCCATTTCGATGTCCAACCTGTATTTGTGCCCGAGCCGACATTTTGGGCTGTGAGCGGTCGGTAGAATAGACAAGGGCATTAACTCCGTTTTTATTGTTAGGATTATGAAAAGAAAGAAACACATAAGCAATAATAATATAATATATATTTATTAAATTAAAAAATAGAAAATTAAATAATTATTTTTACTTTGTTCACCGGGATACTTTCCACGATATAACTTTAAGAGAAATTCTTCAAAATTACTAATTAGGTCACACGTGCCTACCTAGGGGACCCAATTTCGCGACACTTATCTGCCCTTAGTTAGCTAACCGGCCACTAACCGGCCACTCCGAAAATCGCAGACTCGCCATTTCATATAACCCTTATGGAAATGGAAAAATCGTTCTAATTAAAGTTCTGCTTGATATTTTAAAATTCTTTTTCGGGGCGTGAGAGATAAAATATGACTGAGTAAGTACAAAATAATGCTTTTACATGAAAACAATTAACTTGATCGGCCTATAAGTAAAATTTTTTTTCTTTCTTTTTCATCTCCTTGTCAAAAATAAATAAAAGAAAAATCCCGGATTCAGCGCTGGGGGGTTAAACCGGAAGTGTTCAAGGTAAAGTATTCAGAGGAAAATTAAATAGATTCTTTTTTTTTTAATATATATATATATATATATATATATATATATATATATATATGTAATTGTATGTTGTTTCTATTTATTTAATTTTTTTTTATATATTTACTATTATTGTTATTGTTTTTTTTTATCGTATATAAAACGTTGATTTTACTTATAATATATGTTTGTCGACAGGCTGATTCCGGCATTAGATTTTATATATGCTGTAGATAGCTAATTATTTGTTGTCGGTGCAGTATATTATAATTTAGTTATGCCTGGTTACGTTTAATCCTTATTTATTGGTTTTAATTTACCTCTTAAGTGTCTTTTGTTTTAGGTATGGAGACTGGTCGGTTTACTGGTTAAAGGGAGACAAATCTGTTATCTTTGGTATTAATTTATAAAGGGAATTCTGTTAATTGGCTTTGATTGTTGAATTTATTTAACTAATGTAATGGTCAATTCTTAGTATAATAGGTATGATTTGTGCAAATAGTGTTTATTAGGGGGGTTATTATCTGGGGGATGGGTTCTGGGGGGAGTAGGTTATATGATTAAGGTAGAATTTAATTTGTGTCTCTGGTTCAAAACTGGATTATGTTTGGAAATGAGAATAGCTTCCATCAGTCTTAGGTCGCCTTTAAAACAATTAGTCTTTCTCTTTTAGACTAAGTAAGATCGACGAATCTTTGTCGTGATTAAAGTTTTCAATAACAACTTATCGTCATAAGTTTTCCTCATAAACAATGGTTTATATTTGAGTTTTCCAAATACAAACTTATAATTCTAGGATCTCTTCCTTGAATTATGATTAAAATAGTCATCTAATTAAAAACATATTGTCTGTAGTCCAAATAAAATTCACATCGTAACTAAGAGATAAATATCTCAAATCCATTACGTTATTTTTAATAAATCTTTAAAATTATTACTTAAATTAATTTTCGACATAATAATGCCGATTTCACATAAACGGGAGTTATCTAATTAATTAACGAGGGTACAATTTTCCCAAGGAAAGAAAATTCTGTCCACGGAGACAAATTAGATGTTAACAAGTCAACATCTAGAATTTAATTGACACGTCACTCAAATTGACCAATCAGATGATGACCCTGAGTCAATCACTGAAATTCAATGAAAAATTGTTGTCCGCTCTGAACAATTTAGGCGCAGTTGAACCAAAACTTGAATTCGTCAAAAAACGAATCTTACAAACATTTATTATCACCAAGCATTTTCAATAAAAATGAAACATGGCCACTTTCTAAAAATAAATTCTCAAACTCTCCCGACAAAAAAATGAAAAAAAGAAAAAGTTTTCCTTAATTCTATTTCATGAGAGATGAATACTCCATCTTTGATAGAAGAAAAAAAAGGCCATACCATTTCTAATAGTATTCTGACAGAATACACACACAAATATTGAAACTTCTTTTTCCACATAAGAAAAAAAACATCAGCCCTAATAGAAAACACACAGAAAGGATAGAAAAAAACCCTTCCACATCAATACCAAGCACAATCATCATTGGTCTCACACACTCCTCGAATTCTTCTTCGAGCATATGCAGGCAAAAGTTTATTCCACTGCACTTCAATTTCCCATACACGACTGAGGAGTAATCTCCCCTTGAACCTGACAGGCGGGAAGAGAGACAATGGATCGTACACACTGAAATTTTGGGACAATGTTCCTCTTTTAGAGCTAGCAGCCTCCTCTACTAAACCCAGGGAAATGTGCATATCATCTTTTAGAGGATCATATAAGGATACTGTTATGTTTTTAGATCTCGTTTTGGTTTGAAGACGCCGTCATACTGTTGACACGTGTTACCGTGACGACCACCACCCAAGTAAGTCATCACTGCGTCTACTTCTACCAACAACAACAACAATAGTCATCGCTGCGTCTACTTCTACCAACAACAACAACAGTCATCACTGCGTCTACTCCTACCAACAACAACAACAGTCATCACTGCGTCTACTCCTACCAACAACAACAACAGTCATCACTGTGTCTACTCCTACCAACAACAACAGTCATCACTGCGTCTACTCCTACCAACAACAACAACAGTCATCACTGCGTCTACTCCTACCAACAACGACAACAACAGTCATCGCTGTGTCTACTCCTACCAACAACAACAACAACAAGTGCCGCCGCTGCTTCCATCACTACCACCAACAACAACGACAACAATTCTTGGTAATTTCCTTCCGTTTGTTTGGAAAATAAATGATTGAATTATTATAATTTCCATCCTGTGTTGTCTATTCCTTTCTGCTTGCCACCATACGCTTTAATAATATAACAATACTAACACATTCTCAATAGGATCTAAACACTTGACTGACGAGTCTTTAACATTTTCAATAGGATCTAAACATCAGACTGAAAAGTCTTAGACATTTTCAATATGATCCACACACTTGACTGAAGAGTCTTTAACATTTTCAATAGGATTTATACATTTGACTGGAGAATCTTTAACATTCTCAATAGGATCAAAACATTTGACTGAAGAGTCTTTAACATTCTACATAAGATCTAAACATTTGACTGGAGAGTCTTTAACATTTTCAATAGGATCTGAAGAGTTTTTAACATTTGACTGAAGAGTCTTTAACATTTTCAATAGGATCTGAAGAGTTTTTAACATTTGACTGAAGAGTCTTTAACATTTTCAATAGGATCTATACATTTGACTGGAGAGTCTTTAACATTTTCAATAGGATCTAAACATTTGACTGGAGAATCTTTAACATTAACAATAGGATTAATACATTTGACTCGAGAGTCTTTAATATCTTCAATATGATCTAAACATTTTAGTGGAGAATCTTAAACATTTTCAATATGGTTTATACATTTGACTGGAGAGTCTTTAACATTTTCAATAGGATCTAAACATTTGACTGGAGAATCTTTAACATTTTCAATAGGATTTATACATTTGACTGGAGAATCTTTAACATTTTCAATAGGATTTATACATTTGACTGGAGAGTCTTTAACATTTTCAATAGGATCTATACATTTGACTTGAGAATCTTTAACATTTTCAATAGGATCTAAACATTTGACTGAAAAGTCTTGAACATTTTCAATAGGATCTAAACATTTGACTGAAAAGTCTTGAACATTTTCAATATGATCCACACAATTGATTGAAGAGTCTTTAACATTTTCAATAGGATTTATACATTTGACTGGAGAGTCTTTAACATTCTCAATAAGATCTAAACATTTGACTGAAAAGTCTTGAACATTTTCAATAGGATCTGAAGAGTTTTTAACATTTGACTGAAGAGTCTTTAACATTTTCAATAGGATCTGAAGAGTTTTTAACATTTGACTGAAGAGTCTTTAACATTTTCAATAGAATCTGAAGAGTTTTTAACATTTGACTGAAGAGTCTTTAACATTTTCAATAGGATCTGAAGAGTTTTTAACATTTGACTGAAGAGTCTTTAACATTTTCAATAGGATCTGAAGAGTTTTTAACATTTGACTGAAGAGTCTTTAACATTTTCAATAGGATCTATACATTTGACTGGAGAGTCTTTAACATTTTCAATAGGATCTAAACATTTGACTGGAGAATCTTTAACATTTTCAATAGGATCCACACAATTGACTGAAGAGTTTTTTACATTTTCAATATGATCCACACAATTGACTGAAGAGTCTTTAACATTTTCAATAGGATCTGAAGAGTCTTTAACATTTTCAATAGGATCTAAACATTTGACTGGAGAATCTTTAATATTTTCAATAGGATTTATACATTTGACTGGAGAGTCTTTAACATTTTCAATAGGATCTAAACATTTGACTGGAGAATCTTTAACAATTTCAATAGGATCTAAACATTTGACTGGAGAGTTTTTAACATTTTCAATAGGATCTAAACATTTGACTTGAGAATCTTTAACATTTTCAATAAGATCTAAACATTTGACTGGAGAATCTTTAACATTTTCAATAGGATCCACACAATTGACTGAAGAGTTTTTTACATTTTCAATATGATCCACACAATTGACTGAAGAGTCTTTAACATTTTCAATAGGATCTGAAGAGTCTTTAACATTTTCAATAGGATCTAAACATTTGACTGGAGAATCTTTAATATTTTCAATAGGATTTATACATTTGACTGGAGAGTCTTTAACATTTTCAATAGGATCTAAACATTTGACTGGAGAATCTTTAACATTTTCAATAGGATTTATACATTTGACTGGAGAGTCTTTAACATTTTCAACAGAGTCTAAACATTTGACTGGAGAGTCTTTAACATTTTCAATAGGATTTAAACATTAGACTGAAAAGTCTTGAACATTTTCAATATGATCCACACAATTGACTGAAGAGTCTTAAACATTTTCAATAGGATCTGAAGAGTTTTTAACATTGGACTGAAGAGTCTTTAACATTTTCAATAGGATCTAAACATTTGACTGGCGAATCTTTAAGATTTTCAATAGGATCTAAACATTTGACTGGAGAATCT
Organism: Sepiola atlantica; assembly: GCA_963556195.1. NCBI lineage: Eukaryota > Metazoa > Mollusca > Cephalopoda > Sepiida > Sepiolidae > Sepiola > Sepiola atlantica. Next base: position 85,430,508 of record OY744516.1, read on the forward strand.
TTAACATTTTCAATAGGATTTATACATTTAACTGGAGAGTCTTTAACATTTTCAATAGGATCTAAACATTTGACTTGAGAATCTTTAACATTTTCAATAGGATCTAAACATTTGACTGGAGAGTCTTTAACATTTTCAATAGAATCTAAACATTTGACTTGAGAATCTTTAACATTTTCAATAGGATCTAAACATTTGACTAGAGAGTCTTTAACATTTTCAATAGGATCTATACATTTGACTAGAGAGTCTTTAACATTTTCAATAGGATCTAAACATTTGACTGGAGAATCTTTAATATTTTCAATAGGATTTATACATTTGACTGGAGAGTCTTTAACATTTTCAATAGGATCTAAACATTTGACTGAAAAGTCTTGAACATTTTCAATATGATCTGAAGAGTTTTTAACATTTGACTGAAGAGTCTTTAACATTTTCAATAGGATCTGAAGAGTTTTTAACATTTGACTGAAGAGTCTTTAACATTTTCAATAGGATCTGAAGAGTTTTTAACATTTGACTGAAGAGTCTTTAACATTTTCAATAGGATCTATACATTTGACTGGAGAGTCTTTAACATTTTCAATAGGATCTAAACATTTGACTGGAGAATCTTTAACATTTTCAATAGGATTTATACATTTGACTGGAGAATCTTTAACATTTTCAATAGGATCTAAATATTTGACTGGAGAATCTTTAATATTTTCAATAGGATTTATACATTTGACTGGAGAGTCTTTAACATTTTCAATAGGATCTAAACATTTGACTGGAGAATCTTTAACATTTTCAATAGGATCTAAACATTAGACTGAAAAGTCTTGAACATTTTTAATATGATCCACACAATTGACTGAAGAGTCTTTAACATTTTCAATAGGATCTGAAGAGTTTTTAACATTTGACTGAAGAGTCTTTAACATTTTCAATAGGATCTAAACATTTGACTGGCGAATCTTTAACATTTTCAATAGGATTTATACATTTGACTGGAGAGTCTTTAACATTTTCAATAGGATCTAAACATTTGACTGGAGAGTCTTTAACATTTTCAATAGGATTTATACATTTGACTGGAGAGTCTTTAACATTTTCAATAGGATCTAAACATTTGACCGGAGAATCTTTAACATTTTCAATAAGATTTATACATTTGACTGGAGAATCTTTAACATTTTCAATAGGATCTAAACATTTGACTGGAGAATCTTTAACATTTTCAATAGGATTTATACATTTGACTGGAGAGTCTTTAACATTTTCAATAGGATCTAAACATTTGACTGGAGAATCTTTAACATTTTCAATAGGATTTATACATTTGACTGGAGAGTCTTTAACATTTTCAACAGAGTCTAAACATTTGACTGGAGAGTCTTTAACATTTTCAATAGCATTTAAACATTAGACTGAAAAGTCTTGAACATTTTCAATATGATCCACACAATTGACTGAAGAGTCTTTAACATTTTCAATAGGATCTTAAGAGTTTTTAATATTTGACTGAAGAGTCTTTAACATTTTCAATAGGATCTATACATTTGACTGGAGAGTCTTTAACATTTTCAATAGGATCTAAACATTTGACTGGAGAATCTTTAACATTTTCAATAGGATTTATACATTTGACTGGAGAGTCTTTAACATTTTCAATAGGATCTAAACATTTGACTGGAGAATCTTTAACATTTTCAATAGGATCTAAACATTTGACTGGAGAATCTTTAACATTTTCAATAGGATTTATACATTTGACTGGAGAGTCTTTAACATTTTCAATAGGATCTAAACATTTGACTTGAGAATCTTTAACATTTTCAATAGGATCTAAACATTTGACTGGAGAGTCTTTAACATTTTCAATAGGATCTAAACATTTGACTGAAGAGTCTTTAACATTTTCAATAGGATCTGAAGAGTTTTTAACATTTGACTGAAGAGTCTTTAACATTTTCAATAGTATCTAAACATTTGACTGGCGAATCTTTAAGATTTTCAATAGGATCTAAACATTTGACTGGAGAATCTTTAACATTTTCAATAGGATTTATACATTTGACTGGAGAGTCTTTAACATTTTCAATAGGATCTAAACATTTGACTGGAGAATCTTTAACATTTTCAATAGGATCTAAACATTTGACTGGAGAATCTTTAACATTTTCAATAGGATTTATACATTTGACTGGAGAGTCTTTAACATTTTCAATAGGATCTAAACATTTGACTTGAGAATCTTTAACATTTTCAATAGGATCTAAACATTTGACTGGAGAGTCTTTAACATTTTCAATAGGATCTAAACATTTGACTGAAGAGTCTTTAACATTTTCAATAGGATCTGAAGAGTTTTTAACATTTGACTGAAGAGTCTTTAACATTTTCAATAGGATCTAAACATTTGACTGGCGAATCTTTAAGATTTTCAATAGGATCTAAACATTTGACTGGAGAATCTTTAACATTTTCAATAGGATTTATACATTTGACTGGAGAGTCTGTAACATTTTCAATAGGATCTGAAGAGTTTTTAACATTTGACTGAAGAGTCTTAAACATTTTCAATAGGATCTATACATTTGACTGGAGAGTCTTTAACATTTTCAATATGGTCTAAACATTTGACGGGAGAATCTTTAACATTTTCAATAGGATTTATACATTTGACTGGAGAATCTTTAACATTTTCAATAGGATTTATACATTTGACTGAAAAGTCTTGAACATTTTCAATATGATCCACACAATTGACTGAAGAGTCTTTAACATTTTCAATACGATCTGAAGAGTTTTTAACATTTGACTGAAGAGTCTTTAACATTTTCAATAGGATCTAAACATTTGACTGGAGAATCTTTAACATTTTCAATAGGATTTATACATTTGACTGGAGAGTCTTTAACATTTTCAATAGGATCTAAACATTTGACTGGAGAGTCTTTAACATTTTCAATAGGATTTATACATTTGACTGGAGAGTCTTTAACATTTTCAATAGGATCTAAAAATTTGACTGGAGAATCTTTAACATTTTCAATAAGATTTATACATTTGACTGGAGAATCTTTAACATTTTCAATATGATCTAAACATTTGACTGGAGAATCTTTAACATTTTCAATAGGATTTATACATTTAACTGGAGAGTCTTTAACATTTTCAATAAGATCTATACATTTGACTGGAGAATCTTTAATATTTTCAATAGGATTTATACATTTGACTGGAGAGTCTTTAACATTTTCAATAGGATCTAAACATTTGACTGGAGAATCTTTAACATTTTCAATAGGATTTATACATTTGACTGGAGAGTCTTTAACATTTTCAATAGGATCTAAACATTTGACTGGAGAGTCTTTAACATTTTCAATAGGATCTAAACATTTGACTGGAGAATCTTTAATATTTTCAATAGGATTTATACATTTGACTGGAGAGTCTTTAACATTTTCAATAGGATCTGAAGAGTTTTTAACATTTGACTGAAGAGTCTTAAACATTTTCAATAGGATCTATACATTTGACTGGAGAGTCTTTAACATTTTCAATAGGATCTAAACATTTGACTGGAGAATCTTTAACATTTTCAATAGGATTTATACATTTGACTGGAGAATCTTTAACATTTTCAATAGGATCTAAACATTTGACTGGCGAATCTTTAACATTTTTAATAGAATCTAAACATTTGACTGGAGAATCTTTAACATTTTCAATAGGATTTATACATTTGACTGGAGAATCTTTAACATTTTCAATAGGATCTAAACATTAGACTGAAAAGTCTTGAACATTTTCAATATGATCCACACAATTGACTGAAGAGTCTTTAACATTTTCAATACGATCTGAAGAGTTTTTAACATTTGACTGAAGAGTCTTTAACATTTTCAATAGGATCTAAACATTTGACTGGAGAATCTTTAACATTTTCAATAGGATCTAAACATTTGACTGGAGAATCTTTAACATTTTCAATAGGATTAATACATTTGACTGGAGAGTCTTTAACATTTTCAATAGGATCTAAACATTTGACTGGAGAGTCTTTAACATTTTCAATAGGACTTATACATTTGACTGGAGAGTCTTTAACATTTTCAATAGGATCTAAACATTTGACTGGAGAATCTTTAACATTTTCAATAAGATTTATACATTTGACTGGAGAATCTTTAACATTTTCAATAGGATCTAAACATTTGACTGGAGAATCTTTAACATTTTCAATAGGATTTATACATTTGACTGGAGAGTCTTTAACATTTTCAATAAGATCTAAACATTTGACTGGAGAATCTTTAACATTTTCAATAGGATTTATACATTTGACTGAAGAGTCTTTAACATTTTCAATAGGATCTGAAGAGTCTTTAACATTTTCAATAGGATCTATACATTTGACTGGAGAATCTTTAATATTTTCAATAGGATTTATACATTTGACTGGAGAGTCTTTAACATTTTCAACAGAGTCTAAACATTTGACTGGAGAATCTTTAACATTTTCAATAGGATCTAAACATTTGACTGGAGAGTCTTTAACATTTTCAATAGGATCTAAACATTTGACTGAAGAGTCTTTAACATTTTCAATAGGATCTGAAGAGTTTTTAACATTTGACTGAAGAGTCTTTAACATTTTCAATAGGATCTAAACATTTGACTGGCGAATCTTTAAGATTTTCAATAGGATCTAAACATTTGACTGGAGAATCTTTAACATTTTCAATAGGATTTATACATTTGACTGGAGAATCTTTAACATTTTCAATAGGATCTAAACATTTGACTGGAGAGTCTTTAACATTTTCAATAGGATCTAAACATTTGACTGGAGAATCTTTAATATTTTCAATAGGATTTATACATTTGACTGGAGAGTCTTTAACATTTTCAATAGGATCTGAAGAGTTTTTAACATTTGACTGAAGAGTCTTAAACATTTTCAATAGGATCTATACATTTGACTGGAGAGTCTTTAACATTTTCAATAGGATCTAAACATTTGACTGGAGAATCTTTAACATTTTCAATAGGATTTATACATTTGACTAGAGAATCTTTAACATTTTCAATAGGATCTAAACATTTGACTGGCGAATCTTTAACATTTTTAATAGAATCTAAACATTTGACTGGAGAATCTTTAACATTTTCAATAGGATTTATACATTTGACTGGAGAATCTTTAACATTTTCAATAGGATCTAAACATTAGACTGAAAAGTCTTGAACATTTTCAATATGATCCACACAATTGACTGAAGAGTCTTTAACATTTTCAATACGATCTGAAGAGTTTTTAACATTTGACTGAAGAGTCTTTAACATTTTCAATAGGATCTAAACATTTGACTGGAGAATCTTTAACATTTTCAATAGGATCTAAACATTTGACTGGAGAATCTTTAACATTTTCAATAGGATTTATACATTTGACTGGAGAGTCTTTAACATTTTCAATAGGATCTAAACATTTGACTGGAGAGTCTTTAACATTTTCAATAGGACTTATACATTTGACTGGAGAGTCTTTTACATTTTCAATAGGATCTAAACATTTGACTGGAGAATCTTTAACATTTTCAATAAGATTTATACATTTGACTGGAGAATCTTTAACATTTTCAATAGGATCTAAACATTTGACTGGAGAATCTTTAACATTTTCAATAGGATTTATACATTTGACTGGAGAGACTTTAACATTTTCAATAAGATCTAAACATTTGACTGGAGAATCTTTAACATTTTCAATAGGATTTATACATTTGACTGAAGAGTCTTTAACATTTTCAATAGGATCTGAAGAGTCTTTAACATTTTCAATAGGATCTATACATTTGACTGGAGAATCTTTAATATTTTCAATAGGATTTATACATTTGACTGGAGAGTCTTTAACATTTTCAACAGAGTCTAAACATTTGACTGGAGAGTCTTTAACATTTTCAATAGGATTTAAACATTAGACTGAAAAGTCTTGAACATTTTCAATATGATCCACACAATTGACTGAAGAGTCTTTAACATTTTCAATAGGATCTGAAGAGTTTTTAACATTTGACTGAAGAGTCTTTAACATTTTCAATAGGATCTATACATTTGACTGGAGAGTCTTTAACATTTTCAATAGGATCTAAACATTTGACTGGAGAATCTTTAACATTTTCAATAGGATTTATACATTTGACTGGAGAGTCTTTAACATTTTCAATAGGATCTAAACATTTGACTGGAGAATCTTTAACATTTTCAATAGGATCTAAACATTTGACTGGAGAATCTTTAACATTTTCAATAGGATTTATACATTTGACTGGAGAGTCTTTAACATTTTCAATAGGATCGAAACATTTGACTTGAGAATCTTTAACATTTTCAATAGGATCTAAACATTTGACTGGAGAGTCTTTAACATTTTCAATAGGATCTAAACATTTGACTGAAGAGTCTTTAACATTTTCAATAGGATCTGAAGAGTTTTTAACATTTGACTGAAGAGTCTTTAACATTTTCAATAGGATCTAAACATTTGACTGGCGAATCTTAAATATTTTCAATAGGATCTAAACATTTGACTGGAGAATCTTTAACATTTTCAATAGGATTTATACATTTGACTGGAGAATCTTTAACATTTTCAATAGGATCTAAACATTTGACTGGCGAGTCTTTAACATTTTCAATAGGATCTAAACATTTGACTGGAGAATCTTTAATATTTTCAATAGGATTTATACATTTGACTGGAGAGTCTTTAACATTTTCAATAGGATCTGAAGAGTTTTTAACATTTGACTGAAGAGTCTTAAACATTTTCAATAGGATCTATACATTTGACTGGAGAGTCTTTAACATTTTCAATAGGATCTAAACATTTGACTGGAGAATCTTTAACATTTTTAATAGGATTTATACATTTGACTGGAGAATCTTTAACATTTTCAATAGGATCTAAACATTTGACTGGCGAATCTTTAACATTTTCAATAGGATCTAAACATTTGACTGGAGAATCTTTAATATTTTCAATAGGATTTATACATTTGACTGGAGAGTCTTTAACATTTTCAATAGGATCTAAACATTTGACTGGAGAATCTTTAACATTTTCAATAGGATCTAAACATTAGACGGAAAAGTCTTGAACATTTTCAATGTGATCCACACAATTGACTGAAGAGTCTTTAACATTTTCAATAAGATCTGAAGAGTTTTTAACATTTGACTGAAGAGTCTTTAACATTTTCAATAGGATTTGAAGAGTTTTTAACATTTGACTGAAGAGTCTTTAACATTTTCAATAGGATCTGAAGAGTCTTTAACATTTTCAATAGGATCTATACATTTGACTGGAGAGTCTTTAACATTTTCAATAGGATCTAAACATTTGACTGGCGAATCTTTAACATTTTCAATAGGATCGAAACATTTGACTGGAGAATCTTTAATATTTTCAATAGGATTAATACATTTGACTGGAGAGTCTTTAACATTTTCAATAGGATCTAAACATTTGACTGGAGAATCTTTAACATTTTCAATAGGATCTAAACATTAGACTGAAAAGTCTTGAACATTTTCAATATGATCCACACAATTGACTGAAGAGTCTTTAACATTTTCAATAGGATCTGAAGAGTTTTTAACATTTGACTGAAGAGTCTTTAACATTTTCAATAAGATTTGAAGAGTTTTTAACATTTGACTGAAGAGTCTTTAACATTTTCAATAGGATCTGAAGAGTCTTTAACATTTTCAATAGGATCTATACATTTGACTAGAGAGTCTTTAACATTTTCAATAGGATCTAAACATTTGACTGGCGAATCTTTAACATTTTCAATAGGATCTAAACATTTGACTGGAGAATATTTATAATTTTCAATAGGATTAATACATTTGACTGGAGAGTCTTTAACATTTTTAATAGGATCTAAACATTTGACTGGAGAATCTTTAACATTTTCAATAGGATCTAAACATTAGACTGAAAAGTCTTGAACATTTTCAATATGATCCACACAATTGACTGAAGAGTCTTTAACATTTTCAATACGATCTGAAGATTTTTTAACATTTGACTGAAGAGTCTTTAACATTTTCAATAGGATCTAAACATTTGACTGGCGAATCTTTAAGATTTTCAATAGGATCTAAACATTTGACTGGAGAATCTTTAACATTTTCAATAGGATTTATACATTTGACTGGAGAGTCTTTAACATTTTCAATAGGATCTAAACATTTGACTGGAGAGTCTTTAACATTTTCAATAGGATTTATACATTTGACTGGAGAGTCTTTAACATTTTCAATAGGATCTAAACATTTGACTGGAGAATCTTTAATATTTTCAATAGGATTTATACATGGGACTGGAGAATCTTTAACATTTTCAATAGGATCTAAACATTTGACTGGAGAATCTTTAACATTTTCAATAGGATTTATACATTTGACTGGAGAGTCTTTAACATTTTCAATAAGATCTAAACATTTGACTGGAGAATCTTTAACATTTTCAATAGGATTTATACATTTGACTGGAGAGTCTTTAACATTTTCAATAGGATCTAAACATTTGACTTGAGAATCTTTAACATTTTCAATATGGTTTATACATTTGACTGGAGAGTCTTTAACATTTTTAATAGGATCTAAACATTTGACTGGAGAATCTTTAACATTTTCAATATGGTTTATACATTTGACTGGAGACTCTTTAACATTTTCAATAGGATCTAAACATTTGACTGGAGAATCTTTAACATTTTCAATAGGATTTATACATTTGACTGGAGACTCTTTAACATTTTCAATAGGATCTTAACATTTGACTGAAGAGTCTTTAACATTTTCAATAGGATTTATACATTTGACTGGAGAGTCTTTAACATTTTCAATAGGATCTAAACATTTGACTGGAGAATCTTTAACATTTTCAATAGGATCTAAACATTTGACTGGAGAATCTTTAACATTTTCAATAGGATTTATACATTTGACTGGAGAGTCTTTAACATTTTCAATAGGATCTAAACATTTGACTGTAGAATCTTTAACATTTTCAAAAGGATCTAAACATTTACTGGGGAATCTTTAACATTTTCAATAGGATTTATACATTTTACTGGAGAATCTTTAACATTTTCAATAGGATTTATACATTTGACTGGAGAATCTTTAACATTTTCAATAGGATCTAAATATTTGACTGAAAAGTCTTGAACATTTTCAATAGGATCTATACATTTGACTGATAAGTCTTTTACATTTTTAATTGGATCTGTACATTTAACATTTTCAATATTGTTCTGTGATTTGACAGGAACAATATTCCTATTACTAGAATAATGTTTGGTGGGAGACCTATCTGGGTTTTTTATAATTTCCAAAACTGTAATTACGTCTGAGTGAAATGAAACATCATCTCTATGGTGTTTCCGAATCAGTTCCTTGTCTATGCCTGACACTAAATAACTATCAGTTATCTGTTTACTAAGCTGTTCAATTGAACCAAATAATTCATTGATCCTTTCCCTTAGTTCACCAAAACAAATCTCAGAAAAATCCGTCTTCTCACCAACGATTTGAAGAAGTGTCAGAATACTACCACTGAACCAATCTCTTTTAAATAAAAGCCTTTCAATAGTTGGGGGATCTATTTCTTTATTCTTCAAACCTGCAGACAACCCAGCCAAAAATCCTTTTACCTCATTATGAAACAAAGCTTCATCTATAAGGTGCTTTTGATATATCTCATTCTCCACATCAGACTCATGATAACCGTTAGTTATTTGTTCATTTAGTTGCTCTATGTAACCCAATAATTTATTTATACTTTCTTCTTGTACGGCGAAAATACTCTTAGTAAGAGCAGTATCCTCTTTAATGCATCGAACAACTGCCGCAACACAAAGTTTCTGACCAGCTCTTTTCCTTAAAAGGATGTTAAGCAGCAGGGAATCCATAATAAAAATTCAACCAAAAAATCAAACGAAACCTCTAGTTCAATTTTGTTAGATAATATAAGTTACACAAACAAACAACTACAAATTTGCCTACTCATTTAAAGTAAAAATTTCCCTTCCAAACAACAACAAAAACATGCACTGTCAGAAAAAAAAAATTAACGAATTCAACAATACACAAGCAAGCAAAAAGCGCTAAATTTTTCCTTAGACGCTGGTCGTATCTAATATACTTAAATACATAAAAAGAAAATTCAAGCATAAGGAATACTAAATGTATTATATATGCATAATGTAAACAATTTTAATTTCCTCTGAAATTTCTTCTTTAAATGACAATAAAAAACTAACTGACTGCTGCGCAAGACGAGTTCATCTCTACGCCTCTTTTTTCCTGGTAACAATAATGAGGGAAAAGACAGACAAAAATTACTTGTGCATCAAAGAATCGAAAATTTATTAACAATAAAATGGGAAGAAAAAAGGTTAAAATAAGAAAATAGGTAGACATGCATATATGTTCATATGTCATTCAAAAAGAAAATAGTAACAAACAAAAGTACTCACTGTTCACAATTTATAATAAATATTTTTTTGTTACAGACGTGTAAATTCTGTTTTTACAGACGTTGACATTCTCTGGTATATTTTTCTTATTTCGCTCATCAGTGGCGATAAAACTTGCCTTGAAAATGTTCTTTCATTTTTCTCGAAAAATCGCGCCGATTTCCAGAATTTTGCCTTTTGTTCAATATCAAGATGTATTCTGCATACATCTTGATATTGAACAAAAGGCAAAATTCTGGAAACCGGCTTTCTTCGGGTTTTTTTTAATTCAAGTAATAATTTAACAAATATTACTCGTGTTTCTGAAAATCAAATAATTATTATTTTCTAACTTAATTAACTTAATTAATTCTTATATTCATTTTTATGAATAATTATAACTCCCTTTTTTATATTTAAAACGCGAATTTCTGGACTACAGACTGAGACTTCCAAACAAAACAAACCCACGATGACTTTTTTCGTTTACTTCCTTGATAAACGAATATTAAATTCAATAAATCATTTTAATCTTTTAGTCCTTCTGACTAAATAATAAATATTATCGATCCTATGTCGATATTTTTCAATCAATCCTTTAAAACAATTAGTCTTTCTCTTTTAGACTAAGTAAGATCGACGAATCTTTGTCGTGATTAAAGTTTTCAATAACAACTTATCGTCATAAGTTTTCCTCATAAACAATGGTTTATATTTGAGTTTTCCAAATACAAACTTATAATTCTAGGACCTCTTGCTCGAATTATGATTAAAATAGTCATCTAATTAAACACATATTGTCTGTAGTCCAAATAAAATTCACATCGTAACTAAGAGATAAATATCTCAAATCCATTACGTTATTTTTAATAAATCTTTAAAATTATTACTTAAATTAATTTTCGACATAATAATGCCGATTTCACATAAACGGGAGTTATCTAATTAATTAACGAGGGTACAATTTTCCCAAGGAAAGAAAATTCTGTCCACGGAGACAAATTAGATGTTAACAAGTCAACATCTAGAATTTAATTGACACGTCACTCAAATTGACCAATCAGATGATGACCCTGAGTCAATCACTGAAATTCAATGAAAAATTGTCGTCCGCTCTGAACAATTAAGGCGCGGTTGAACCAAAACTTGAATTCGTTAAAAAGCGAATCTTACAAACATTTATTATCACCAAGCATTTTCAATAAAAATGAAACATGGCCACTTTCTAAAAATAAATTCTCAAACCTTTGCCATTAGCTATTGGAATTTAAATGTCTTGTATTTATTATTAATTCTTACATTTTTAGGAGAAAAAAAACAATATTACAGACCCGGATAGTATTGAAAACGAAGCAATCGACGGCTAAAAATGTCGGTGCTTATCCAGTTTAGCGGGTACTTTCGAAAAACAAAACAAAACACAAACTGAGGAATATCTGCTTGATGTACGTACCTGTCACGGGCTGAATATATCATATACCAAAAATCACGTAAATTAATCAAGTGTTTTTTTTTTATATAAAAGAAAATTAAATTTTAGTGATTTACGAAGACGAAGTGCAAATATGACAACCATTTTGATTTATTCAAAGGGGGATAAGCGTAATTCATTTTAATTCATGGATAAGCACACAAAAATTATTAACAGTTGATTAGATATGTTTTGTTCATTTCATAAAAAAAAAAACCTTTCTTGAAAAAAAAATTGTTTGTTATTGGTTTAGCTATTTCTGTTCATATTATATATAGTCTAAAGAAGCTTTGAGTCATTTTAAACAAAAGAAAAAAAAAATGCAGTTTAAATTCCCAGAGAAACTAACTAAATCCAAGATATTGCAGGCTTAACATTCGTTGGAAAATTAATAAATAAAAAATAAGTAAATACAAAAAATAAAAAGGTGTGTGTGTGTGTGTGTGTGTGTGTGTGTGTGTGGGGGGTTAAGTATCTAAAGGTGAAACAAAGACAGGAGACCTTAAGCGTCTAATATTAACACGGGGATCATCAGCTGCTTACCATGTAACTGTTTCAGAGATTTAAAAACAGGACAGTTATAATATTCATGGCTCTCCAATGGTATTGATAAACTACCATTTCCCCAATAATGAAGTGTCGAAATAATTCAGCTTAAAATTTCACTAATATATACATAAAATAATAATAATAATAAAATAATAATAATATATTACCCTTAAGACTACCGTATGATATGATAATTTGCATATCAAATTATAACAATAATAATAATAAATCTTTTAAAAAATATGTAAAAAAATATTTAAAAAAATAAAAATAATAATAATAATAATAATAATGATAATGATAATAATAATAATAATAATAATAATAATAATAATAATAATAATAATAATAATCATCATCATCATCATCATCAATATCACTATCAATATCAAGAACCATTCTGCAATATGGTAGCTAGCAATAAAATTATATAGGAATTAAAGTTGCATTAAAAAATAAATAAATAAAAAATAAAGCTTAAGTACCTTTGGTACCAGAAAGATAATTAGATAAGAGGAAGGAAACCTAGCCGTACATATCCAAATACCCAATATATATATATATATATATATATATATATATATATATATATATATATATATATATATATGTAAATTATAACTAAAAGGTAAACTTTTAGAGAGTTGGACCTATTGTGAAATAAGGAAAGCTCAATATACTGGATAGAGCAAAAATATGGTACGTCAATGAAAATTAATAAGACCTGCAAATGGAAGCAAATCGATATTTTCAATTGTTCAAAACAAGGAGTAGTTTAGTTAATAAAAACATTTATTTTTCATCTCTTTCTTTCCTTAAACCAGGTTTTTCAAAGATTAAAATCTTATCATCAGAGGAAAAATTATGATTGATAAGTTGACAGGGTAGGACTGTCAAAGTTCCAAATTTGAAAAAGTTTTCTTTTAAAATTAAAAATTAAAAAATTAAAAAATTAAAAAAATCAAAAAAACTTCTATAAAAAAACCTTCCAAAAAGTTCAAACGGACATGGGAATCACCAATAACGAAATCCAAAAAACGTAGGGCTCAGAAATATTTGTAAATCCAGAGGAATACCTTGGAATACGCCTAACTGAAAACAGGAAGAATATTGTTTTCCTTGAAATGGCCGCTTTTATTTGATTCCTCTCCGTGGACAACAGACCTGAGTGAAATCGCCGTCGTTGGATTTTTATACAGATTCCTCTGGATTTACCAATATTTCTGAGCCCTACGTTTTTTGGATTTCGTTATTGGTGATTCCCATGCCCGTTTGAACTTTTTGGAAGGTTTTTTTATAGAAGTATTTTTGATTTTTTTAATTTTTTAATTTTTTAATTTTTAATTTTAAAAGAAAACTTTTTCAAATTTGGAACTTTGACAGTCCTACCCTGTCAACTTATCAATCATAATTTTTCCTCTGATGATAAGATTTTAATCTTTGAAAAACCTGGTTTAAGGAAAGAAAGAGATGAAAAATAAATGTTTTTAACTAAACTACTCCTTGTTTTGAACAATTGAAAATACCGATTTGCTTCCATTTACAGGTCTTATTAATTTTCATTGACGTACTATATATATATATATATATATATATATATATATTTGTCGCTCCTTGAAAGTAGAGCACTGTAATTGGTAGTATTAACACAGCATGACGTCACTTGCTTATTATGCATCATTCCTTCCCTTAATAGAAGTAGAATGCCTCGACGTCAAAGCCGCCGTTAAAGTGTTAAAATTATCATAGTTTATTCGCTGTTTACAATTGGCCCAGCGATTAGCGACGTCGGATTGGAGTTGAAAAATACTTGAGGTCCGGGGTTTCGAATCGCATGACCGGTAGTGAATAGTCATATCTCTATGCTGATGAGTCCCGATTGAAAAAGGACGAAACGTATACGTACATAGATAATAAACAATAACAAATATTTATTATATATATATATATATATATATATATATATATATATTGTGTGTATTTAGGCAGCATATTTTCATTTAGGCAAACATTATTAAATAACACGGAGTGGTTTTGTTTGATGCGACTTTTTTTTATTTTTTTCAATTTTCCGAATTGTCCATCTAATGTTTCGGTCAAATTGATGTAAATATGATCCATGGGTTTCTTGTTCCATTCTTTTTTCTTTTTTGCAAGTACTTTCGATCTGAATCGTCAAATCATCTTCAGGCGGTATGTTTTTTCAGTTCATGTTGTATAATGCTGAAAAAGTCAGGAATATATTCACTCGAGTCGAAATTAAAGACTTACACTGGACTTTTTTCCGCTTGTACTGAAACTAATGAAAAATGGCGTCCATATCGCAGCTTCCCTAGGTTTACTTGTTAAAAATCTAAAAATAAGTGGACATTTTATTTATCGTCTTCCCACCGTGGGAAGATTAGATACAAGGTCAGGGAAAGTGTGATTTTAAAAGCCAGCATTATAGAGGAAGAGCACTCTGGCTGAACAAAAATTGTATGGGCAGCCCTGTCGGCATTCCCCGATAGGGGCGCCTCAGGCGATTGGAAATAAACTAACCAATTCTAAAAGGGTGAGAAGGCAGAGTCTGGGATGGTGAACCTCCTAGGACTAACCAGGACCGTATGTGTATGTGTATTAGCGTGCCTGTTTTGCTAGTGAGAAAGTGTATGCACGAAATTTATGTATGAGCGAGTTTGGTTCGCAGTGTGTTTATGTTGCCGCTGTATTTAGTAGTTACTGAAAGGCTCCCGTTATATGTATACCATTTGCTCATTTCAGCCCTCAAAGGGGTCGAGCTTGATTGTGATGTACGTATGTGTTATATTACTAACAAGCGTATAGTGACGAGAAAGAAACAGACAAACACAGGATATACTTTTAACTGACTGTAATATTCAATCATTTATTTGAGAAAAATTGAAAGAAAAATATAGTCTGTTGAATAGTATGGATAAGAAAGTTTGTTTTGATTTTGTGGTTCAATTGTCCGTCGCTGCTAGTCTTTTGAGAAAATTTGGAAGAGAAAGTGTCGTC
Organism: Sepiola atlantica; assembly: GCA_963556195.1. Classification (NCBI taxonomy): domain Eukaryota; kingdom Metazoa; phylum Mollusca; class Cephalopoda; order Sepiida; family Sepiolidae; genus Sepiola; species Sepiola atlantica. Next base: position 85,446,081 of record OY744516.1, read on the forward strand.
TGTTCGATGACAAAAAGGTTGTATTGGTGTGCCGGAAATTTGACCCTGGCACATCGTTATCGCTTCATGGTCTATCAAAATAGTGCTGATGTGCCAGGGACCGAACCCGAGTGTAGTTATCGCTTCATTGTCTCTGAAGATAGTGCTGATGTGCCGGGGATAAAACCCATATGTAGTTATCGCTTCATTGTCTATGAAGATAGTGCTGATGTGCCAGGGATCGAACCCGAGTGTAGTTATCGCTTCATTGTCTATGAAGATAGTGCTGATGTGCCGTTGATCGAACCCAAATGTAGTTATCGCTTCATTGTCTATGAAGATAGTGCTGATGTGCCAGAGATCGAACCCGAGTGCAGTTATCGCTTCGTTTTCTATGAAGATTATGCTGATGTGCCACGGATCGAACCCGAGTGTAGTTATCGCTTCATAGTCTGTGAAGATAGTGCTGATGTGCCGGGGAGCGAACCTGAGTGTAGTTATCGGTTCATTGTCTATGAAGATAGTGCTGATGTGCCAGGAAGCAAACCCTAGTTCAGATATCGCTTCATTGTCTATGAAGATAGTGCTGATGTGCCAGCGATCAAACCCAAGTTCAGATATCGCTTCATTGTCTATGAAGATAGTGCTGATGTGCCAGGGAGCGAACCCGAGTGTAGTTATCGCTTCATTGTTCATGAAGATAGTGTTGATGTGCCGGGGATCGAACCCGAGTGTAGTTATCGGTTCATTGTCTATGAAGATAGTGCTGATGTGCCAGCGATCAAACCCGAGTTCAGATATCGCTTCATTGTCTATGAAGATAGTGCTGATGTGCCAGGGAGCGAACCCGAGTGTAGTTATCGCTTCATTGTTCATGAAGATAGTGTTGATGTGCCAGGGAGCGAACCCGAGTGTAGTTATCGCTTCATTGTCTATGAAGATAGTGCTGATGTGCCAGGGAGCGAACCCGAGTGTAGTTATCGCTTCATTGTCTATGAAGATAGTGTTGATGTGCCGGGGATAAAACTCGAGTGCAGTTATCGCTTCACTGTCTATGAAGATAGTGCTGATGTGCCAGGGATCGAACCCGAGTGTAGTTATCGGTTCATTGTCTATGAAGATAGTGCTGATGTGCCGGGGATAAAACCCGAGTGCAGTTATCGCTTCATTGTCTATGAAGATAGTGCTGATGTGCCAGGTATCGAACGCGAGTGTAGTTATCGCTTCATTGTCTATGAAGATAGTGCTGATGTGCCAGGGATCAAACCCGAGTTCAGGTATCGCTTCATTGTCTATGAAGATAGTGCTGATGTGCCAGGGATCGAACCCGAGTGTACTTATCGCTTAATTGTCTATGAAGATAGTGCTGATGTGCCAGGTATCAAACCCTAATTCAGGTATCGCTTCATTGTCTATGAAGATAGTGCTGATGTGCCAGGGATGGAACCTGAGTGCAGTTATCGCGTCATTGTCTATGAAGATAGTGCTGATGTGCCAGGTATCGAACCCGAGTGTAGTTATCGCTTAATTGTCTAAGAAGATAGTGGTGATGTTCCAGGGATCAGACCCGAGTGTAGTTATCGCTTCATTTTCTATGAAGATAGTGCTGATGTGCCGGGGATCAAACCCGAGTGTAGTTATCGCTTCATTGTCTATGAACATAGTGCTGATGTGCCAGGGATCGAACCCACGTGTAGTTATCGCCTCATTGTCTATGAAGATAGTGCTGATGTGCCGGGGATCGAACCCGAGGACAGTTATCGCTTCATTGTCTATGAAGATAGTGCTGATGTGCAGGGATCGAACCCGAGTGCAGTTATCGCATCATTGTCTATGAAGATAGTGCTAATGTGCAAGGAGTCGAACCCGAGTGTAGTTATAGCTTCATTGTCTATGAAGATAGTGGTGATGTGCCGGGGATCGAACCCGAGTGAAGTTATCGCTTCATTGTCTATGAAGATAGGGCTGATGTGTCAGTGAGCAAACCCGAGTGTAGTTATCGCTTCATTGTCTATGAAGATAGTGCTGATGTGCCGTTGATCGAACCCAAATGTAGTTATCGCTTCATTGTCTATGAAGATAGTGCTGATGTGCCGGGGATAAAACCCATATGTAGTTATCGCTTCATTGTCTATGAAGATAGTGCTGATGTGCCAGGGATCGAACCCGAGTGTAGTTATCGATTCATTGTCTATGAAGATAGTGCTGATGTGCCGTTGATCGAACCCAAATGTAGTTATCGCTTCATTGTCTATGAAGATAGTGCTGATGTGCCAGAGATCGAACCCGAGTGCAGTTATCGCTTCATTTTCTATGAAGATTATGCTGATGTGCCACGGATCGAACCCGAGTGTAATTATCGCTTCATTGTCTATGAAGATAGTGCTGATGTGCAGGGGATCGAACCCGATTGCAGTTATCGCTTCATTGTCTATGAAGATAGTGCTGATGTGCAGGGGATCAAACCCGATTGCAGTTATCGCTTCATTGTCTATGAAGATAGTGCTGATGTGCAGGGGATCAAACCCGATTGCAGTTATCGCTTCATTGTCTATGAAGATAGTGCTGATGTGCAGGGGATCGAACCCGAGTGTAGTTATCGCTTCATTGTCTATGAAGATAGTGCTGATGTGCAGGGGATCGAACCCGATTGCAGTTATCGCTTCATTGTCTATGAAGATAGTGCTGATGTGCAGGGGATCTAACCTGATTGCAGTTATCGCTTCATTGTCTATGAAGATAGTGATGATGTGCAGGGGATCGAACCCGAGTGTAGTTATCGGTTCATTGTCTATGAAAATAGTGCTGATGTGCCAGCGATCAAACCCGAGTTCAGATATTGCTTCATTGTCTATGAAGATAGTGCTGATGTGCCGGGGAGCTAAACGAGTGTAGTTATCGCTTCATTGTCTATGAAGATAGTGCTGATGTGCCGGAGATCAAACCCAAGTGCAGTTATCGCTTCATTGTCTATGAAGATAGTGCTGATGTGTCAGTGAGCAAACCCGAGTGTAGTTATCGCTTCATTGTCTATGAAGATAGTGCTGATGGGCCAGGAAGCAAACCCGAGTGTAGTTATCGTTTCATTGTCTATGAAGATAGTGCTTTTGTGCCGGGGATCAAACCCAAGTGCAGTTATCGCTTCATTGTCTATGAATGTAGTGCTGATGTGTTAGGGAGCAAACCCGAGTGTAGTTATCGCTTCATTGTCTACGAAGATAGTGCTGATGAGCCAGGGAGCAAACCCGAGTGTAGTTATCGTTTCATTGTCTATGAAGATAGTGCTGATGTGTCAGGGAACAAACCCAAGTGCAGTTATCGTTTCATTGTCTATGAAGATAGTGCTGATGTGTCAGGGAACAAACCCAAGTGTAGTTATCGCTTCATTGTCTATGAAGATAGTGCTGATGTGCCGGGGATCTAACCCGAGTGAAGTTATCGCTTCATTGTCTATGAAGATAGTGCTGATGTGCCAGGGATCGAACCCGAGTGTAGTTATGGCTTCATTGTCTATGAAGATAGTGCTGATGTGCCGGGGATCAAACCCAAGTGCAGTTATCGCTTCATTGTCTATGAAGATAGTGCTGATGTGTCAGGGATCAAACCCAAGTGCAGTTATCGGTTCATTGTCTATGAAGATAGTGCTGATGTTCCGGGGATCGAACCCGAGTGTAGTTATCGCTTCATTGTCTATGAAGATAGTGGTGATGTGCCGGGGACTGAACCCGAGTGAAGTTATCGCTTCATTGTCTATGAAGATAATGCTGATGTGCCAGGGATCGAACCCGAGTGTAGTTATGGCTTCATTGTCTATGAAGATAGTGCTGATGTGCCGGGGATCGAACCCAAGTGTAGTTATCGCTTCATTGTCTATGAAGATAGTGCTGATGTGCCGGAGATCAAACCGAAGTGCAGTTATCGCTTCATTGTCTATGAAGATAGTGCTGATGTGCCAGGGATCGAACCCGAGTGTAGTTATCGCTTCATTGTCTATGAAGATAGTGCTGATGTGCCAGGGATCGAACCCGAGTGTAGTTATCGCTTCATTGTCTATGAAAATAGTGCTGATGTGCCGGAGATCAAACCGAAGTGCAGTTATCGCTTCATTGTCTATGAAGATAGGGCTGATGTGTCAGTGAGCAAACCCGAGTGTAGTTATCGCTTCATTGTCTATGAAGATAGTGCTGATGTGCCAAGGAGCAAACCCGAGTGTAGTTATCGTTTTATTAGCTATGGAGATAGTTCTGATGTGCCGGGGATCAAACCCAAGTGCAGTTATCGCCTTATTGTCTATGAAGATAGTGCTGATGTGCCAGGGATCGAACCCGAGTGTAGTTATCGCTTCATTGTCTATGAAGATAGTGCTGATGTGCCGGGGATCGAACCCAAGTGTAGTTATCGCTTCATTGTCTATGAAGATAGTGCTGATGTGCCGGAGATCAAACCCAAGTGCAGTTATCGCTTCATTGTCTATGAAGATAGTGCTGATGTGTCAGGGAGCAAACCCGAGTGTAGTTATCGTTTCATTGTCTATGAAGATAATGCTGATGTGTCAGGGAGCAAACCCGAGTGTAGTTATCGCTTCATTGTCTATGAATATAGTGCTGATGTGCCAGGGACTGAACCCGAGTGTAGTTATCGCTTCATTGTCTATGAAGATAGTGCTGATGTGCCGGGGATCGAACCCGAGTGTAGTTATCGCTTCATTGTCTATGAAGATAGTGCTGATGTGCCGGGGATCGAACCCGAGTGAAGTTATCGCTTCATTGTCTATGAAGATAGTGCTGATGTGCCAGGGATCGAACCCGAGTGTAGTTATGGCTTCATTGTCTATGAAGATAGTGCTGATGTGCCGGGGATCAAACCCAAGTGCAGTTATCGCTTCATTGTCTATGAAGATAGTGCTGATGTGTCAGGGATCAAACCCAAGTGCAGTTATCGGTTCATTGTCTATGAAGATAGTTCTGATGTGCCGGGGATCGAACCCGAGTGTAGTTATCGCTTCATTGTCTATGAAGATAGTGCTGATGTGCCGGGGATCGAACACGAGTGAAGTTATCGCTTCATTGTCTATGAAGATTGTGCTGATGTGCCAGGGATCGAACCCGAGTGTAGTTATGGCTTCATTGTCTATGAAGATAGTGCTGATGTGCCGGGGATCGAACCCGAGTGTAGTTATCGCTTCATTGTCTATGAAGATAGTGCTGATGTGCCAGGGATCGAACCCGAGTGTAGTTATCGCTTCATTGTCTATGAAGATAGTTCTGATGTGCCAGGGATCGAACCCGAGTGTAGTTATCGCTTCATTGTCTATGAAGATAGTGCTGATGTGCCGGAGATCAAACCGAAGTGCAGTTATCGCTTCATTGTCTATGAAGATAGGGCTGATGTGTCAGTGAGCAAACCCGAGTGTAGTTATCGCTTCATTGTCTATGAAGATAGTGCTGATGTGCCAAGGAGCAAACCCGAGTGTAGTTATCGTTTTATTAGCTATGAAGATAGTTCTGATGTGCCGGGGATCAAACCCAAGTGCAGTTATCGCCTTATTGTCTATGAAGATAGTGCTGATGTGCCAGGGATCGAACCCGAGTGTAGTTATCGCTTCATTGTCTATGAAGATAGTGCTGATGTGCCGGGGATCGAACCCAAGTGTAGTTATCGCTTCATTGTCTATGAAGATAGTGCTGATGTGCCGGAGATCAAACCCAAGTGCAGTTATCGCTTCATTGTCTATGAAGATAGTGCTGATGTGTCAGGGAGCAAACCCGAGTGTAGTTATCGTTTCATTGTCTATGAAGATAATGCTGATGTGTCAGGGAGCAAACCCGAGTGTAGTTATCGCTTCATTGTCTATGAAGATAGTGCTGATGTGCCAGGGACTGAACCCGAGTGTAGTTATCGCTTCATTGTCTATGAAGATAGTGCTGATGTGCCAAGGAGCAAACCCGAGTGTAGTTATCGCTTCATTGTCTATGAAGATAGTGCTGATGTGCCGGGGATCGAACCCGAGTGCAGTTATCGCTTCATTGTCTATGAAGATATGCTGATGTGCCAGGGATCGAACCCGAGTGTAGTTATTGCTTCATTGTCTATGAAGATAGTGCTGATGTGTCAGGGAGCAAACCCGAGTGTAGTTATCGTTTCATTGTCTATGAAGATAATGCTGATGTGTCAGGGAGCAAACCCGAGTGTAGTTATCGCTTCATTGTCTATGAATATAGTGCTGATGTGCCAGGGACTGAACCCGAGTGCAGTTATCGCTTCATTGTCTATGAAGATAGTGCTGATGTGCCGGGGATCGAACCCGAGTGTAGTTATCGCTTCATTGTCTATGAAGATAGTGCTGATGTGCCGGGGATCGAACCCAAGTGTAGTTATCGTTTTATTAGCTATGAAGATAGTTCTGATGTGCCGGGGATCAAACCCAAGTGCAGTTATCGCCTTATTGTCTATGAAGATAGTGCTGATGTGCCAGGGATCGAACCCGAGTGTAGTTATCGCTTCATTGTCTATGAAGATAGTGCTGATGTGCCGGGGATCGAACCCAAGTGTAGTTATCGCTTCATTGTCTATGAAGATAGTGCTGATAAGCCGGAGATCAAACCCAAGTGCAGTTATCGCTTCATTGTCTATGAAGATAGTGCTGATGTGTCAGGGAGCAAACCCGAGTGTAGTTATCGTTTCATTGTCTATGAAGATAATGCTGATGTGTCAGGGAGCAAACCCGAGTGTAGTTATCGCTTCATTGTCTATGAAGATAGTGCTGATGTGCCAGGGACTGAACCCGAGTGTAGTTATCGCTTCATTGTCTATGAAGATAGTGCTGATGTGCCAAGGAGCCAACCCGAGTGTAGTTATCGCTTCATTGTCTATGAAGATAGTGCTGATGTGCCGGGGATCGAACCCGAGTGCAGTTATCGCTTCATTGTCTATGAAGATATGCTGATGTGCCAGGGATCGAACCCGAGTGTAGTTATTGCTTCATTGTCTATGAAGATAGTGCTGATGTGCCGGGGATCGAACCCGAGTGTAGTTATCGCTTCATTGTCTATGAAGATAGTGCTGATGTGCCGGAGATCAAACCCAAGTGCAGTTATCGCTTCATAGTCTATGAAAATAGTGCTGATGTGCTGGGGATCGAACCCAAATGTAGTTATCGCTTCATTGTCTATGAAGATAGTGCTGATGTGTCAGGGAGAAAACCTGAGTGTAGTTATCGCTTCATTGTCTACGAAAATAGTGCTGATGAGCCAGGGAGCAAACTCGAGTGTATTTATCGTTTCATTGTCTATGAAGATAGTGCTGATGTGCCGGGGATCAAACCCAAGTGCAGTTATCGCTTCATTGTCTGTGAAGATAGTTCTGATGTGTCAGGGAACAAACCCAAGTGTAGTTATCGCTTCATTGTCTATGAAGATAGTGCTGATGTGTCAGGGTGCGAACTCGAAGTTCGTATACTGAATTGTCGTCAGTTAAGTCCATGTGCCAATAATGCCAGTAGCCAGAGGCTACAACAGATTTCGTTTGTTCCCCCCCCCCCAAAAGTGTGGTAGGTCTTTGAGTTACAAGGATTAGTTCAGTAAGTTGGCCGTTTCGCTGTCTTCGCGTGCATGGACTTGTTTATATAAGTTTCGGGAAAAGGTGCTCGGCTCTTCAGAAGACTGTTTCTGATTTGCTAAACTCTGATATATTCACACCGAATTAAATAATAGGGCAGAAATTTACGGTAGTTGCAAGAATGTTGTTTTACATATCGACTCTCGATGGAACAACAGCTCAAATTAGCAGTTTCTTTTAAATACAAGAAATATTCACTTCCAAATCTTGCGTGCAGTATAAAAACTTAAACACAGCATCTTTCCTTCTCTTTCTTCCTTTTCTTTCACAGAGAAGAGTCATGCATACGGCATAATTCTGCCTAGCCCCCTCCCCCAAGGGGAAGAAGGGCCCGTCAGCAAACAGCACACATATAACGAGAGACCTTTACTGACTACTAAAGAGCACCAGCATATACACACTGTTGACCGAACACTCACACACAAGTTAGTATATACACTTTTCACAAATAAAATAGGCACACTAATACACATACATATTCCTATGTCTATCTCATTTACATGCATGTAAATGTACAAGGCGCCAGCCGCAACAAATATGTGTACTTAATTTGTCCTTTTCTTTTCCCAAGAACATTCTCTATTCTCAGACTTCTTGAATTTTACAAACACTTATTTTGCATTGGCTTAATTAAGTCGTCAATAAAAATAATTATTTTGTATGAATAGTATCAAACAGATTTCATCTAGAAAATATAATTAAAAGAGAAAATAAATATAAAACATTTTTATATTTAAAATGGAAGTACCTCTTTGCCATTGGTTATCTTTGCCCGTGGTTATCTCCCTTGCTTCAAAGAGATTTTTTTAGAGTGAGTTATGTCCCTTGTATTTTGCCAGACAGCCAACATTTTGGATTGGACGTGTCGCACAGCAGTCTTCAAGTAATACATATGAACTAATAAGTATTTTTTCTTCAGTTGTAAATATTATTTTTTGATCTATACAGAAGCATTTTTATTTAATTGTTTATATTCGTTCCATATCTCACAAATACCACCACTTCACCTCTGATAGATTTTATCATTCTTTCCTCAACACATCTGTCACTGATCCCTTTATGACATACTAGCATGGTTATCTAGTGTTGTTCAGGAGTATTGATAAGTAAATAGAAGAGTTAAAACAAAAACTGTGTTTAACATCTTTATTTTAGCCTTTTTCTCTCTTTGACTGCCCTCTCTACCTTTTCTGTCTCTTCTCTCTTTCCAGAAACTTGTTCAATATAATAGAAAGAATAAAAAGTAACAAGAAAGACTGACTGACGTGTCAGAATGAAAAAAAAACGTAATTGTTTACCCCCCTCTCGTGATCATGCACTAATTTATTCTCTAGACACTCCAAGGGAATAAATATTATAGTATATTGTTTTACCATAGCTTGTTCCGGATGACATTAAATCCGATGATGTAAGGATTTTAAGTACACGATGTGTAGTTTCTGACTTTTACAAGCAGGCAAAATTACGACTTTCATGGACGCTTGCATCCTGGTGAATCTGTTAATGTTTACTTAGTGATGCTGAAGAAGCTCCCATTTTCATGGCTGAGCGAGGCTTAATATGTGCCTGGGAGGTGATAGTGGCTAATTGGTTAACGACACGGACTGACAACCTGGAAATCCAGTTCGTTCCACAGAAAGACTTTCACTTGGCAACCTTCACGTGGTTCCTCCTGTAAGTACCTGATATCTTTCTAGAAAGAATTCTAACTAGAAAGATATCATCATCATCATCATCATCATCATCATCATCATCATCATCATCATCATCATCATCATCATCATCAACAACCGGTTTATTTGTTGAATCAGGCCACAATTAATCCTCTGATGGTGGGCCTGATTGTCTAGTCTCGAAATCTAAGTCTTCCTCTCCACTCCTGTCTTTGGCAAGGCTTGATGGAATCCATACCCATGTCCTTCCTATCACGTTTGACTACGTCCTCCCAAGTCAACTTGGGTCTGCCAGTGGTGATGTTCTCTGCTGGCACATTCAACTGTCGGACTTTAGCAATCCAGCCATCGCTACGCTCAATGTGACCCAACCAACGCAGTCTGTTCTTCCGCATGATGTCCGCAAGGCTTTTCAAGTTGACCTGTGAAGGCAGGGATTCAAAAGAAACGTACTGTTCAGGCCTCACCAAACAGATCCATCTGACCATTGCCCTGTCATTACGGCGCAGCTTCTTTAGTATGCCAGCAGAGACAGCCCAAGTTTCTGAGCCATACAACAGCACACTTCTGACACATAAGGAGTATACACGCCCTCTCGTAGTTGTTGGCAGATGTTTGTTTGTCAGGATTGGTAGCAGCTCTCTAAACTTTTTCCAGACACACTTGCAACGTGTAGCTGCCGCGAGTTCACAGCCTCCACCTGATGACAGCACATCTCCAAGATAACAAAAGTCTGTCACTACTTCCAGCTTGTTGTCACCAGTATCCATCTCCGTCAGTGGTCTGCCATCTATTGGTCTTGCCGTGCCGGTGCAACGAAAGCACTTAAAGTGAGGATCTGCAGGGAAACCAATGTCAACAACAGAACCATCTGATTCATAAGAAATGAATGAATATGTGCGTTCGTTCCCGTTTTTTTCTGGTTTTTGTTTTATGGAAATTGCTCCAGACAAAGCACGAATCCACTTGATGTAAGGAGCTAAAACAATACTACTTCAAGGTAAAAAAAACTAGCCAATGATAAGTGTTAGATGGATAGATTCTGACCCAGAAAACAGCAATTCTTCCCCTTTTGTCAGAAATATCCTCATGACAAAATAAAGGAAGCGAGAGCGCTTCCTTTATTACAAGGCTGCCGAATGTAAAGCCCAGTCAGTCACTTTCTACTCCCCTTTCTAATCTGGGTTACCAGATTAATGCAAAATAGTTTTTATGAGCCTCCTCCCTGTCTTAGCTATTGTTCCAAGTCAGAGAAATATCAAAAGATGGCCATTCGAGAACAAAACCGATGGTAGCGGGTGTGAAAACAATGAGTGACCAGGAGCATTGGAAAACTAACACTGAAATAAAATGTTATATGCATGCAACAAGCCCAACCACGTGGTAGGGTCCTGTCTTGTAAAATAGGAAAAGCCTAAAAATAAAGAACAAAGATCTTATGTTGATGTTATACGCAGCTTTCAGTGTCGGTAGTCGGGTCATATGTCGCAGAACTGCTGAGAGAAAAAGAGCAAGTTGACATGATGTTAGCCTCAGTGTTCAAATTACCAGTGGCAGGGAATAATGTTGCTATTACGCATCGACTCTCGTTAATACACTACTAAATGCAATACCAGCATATATGCACTGTTAACTGAACACTCTTTCACACATGCTTACGTCACAATCCAACCTGGCCACCTTCGGAAAGTGTGCACACATGACGAGAGATATTCACGAACTACTGTACGCCCAGTGAAGCACATACACGCCGTTCACTGAACGCACAAGTCCAAAGACGCACATATTCTCTCACTAACAAAACAAAGGCATGCTAATACTCCCCCCACACACACTTTCATGCCTATTTCATTTACAAACGCGTAAACGCACACGGCGCCAGCCGAAACAAACATGTGTATTCAATTTCTCGTTACACACAAAACAACCATTCGTTCATAACAACGTTCTCAATCTTTACCAACACTTCATTTTTATTGTGTCTAGCAAGTTGTTTATACTAAATTAATATATTTTGTCTATTCTAAATCCATTTTTTGGATTGATAGTTTAAGACTTAAATATACGTCACCACAACACAACATTAAACGCTCCTATCCCCATATCAATCTCAACCTCTGTTCAGATGTAAAAGTGATGGTGTAACCTGTTGTTAATTTCTAAGTTAACAGGGAATGATGTTCAGCCTATATCGACTCAGGGTGTTTGCGCTTGATTGTAAACGTAGAGTGATGTCAGCCATGGGGAAAAAACAAGTGAAGAGGATGATGCTTGGTGGTAAAACGCAAGCATTTTTTGGAGTCGGAACTATTTCCTGCCTTGACAGAGTACAAAATTGAATTTTAAATCTAGTGGGAAGAAGAGAGACTACTAGTCTTTCTCTACTCTATCGTTATTTGCATGGTAGGTGCTCGAAAGTAGCCCCAATCCATGGTTCCCTCTGTAAAACATTCACAACAAAAACTCGTCTAGCTACAACCACTGTAAATAATGTTCCCTTCTTTCTATGTTAATCTAGAAGTAAACGGAACTTTCAATTAGCAAAGTTTCTTTCCAAGAACTACCAGCCTGTGGTACACAATATCACGGGGGTGCTTCCCAGCAGACTACAACATGGTCGTTTTCAAGTCCAATGTTAACATGTTCTCGTTGAGCCGTCCTCTTAAATAATCAAATTCTGCCAAGTTTCAACTATCATTACTAATTCTCAAGGTGTTGTCTCACTGTTCACCTGACAAACTCATTAACCCTTATCCTCGGGTGGCCTTTGGGCCTTCATAAGCGGTGACTTATGAGAAAAAACACTTGGATTCGACTTGTTGTTCGAAATCAATGCTATGAAATAATTAGTCAGAATTAACCATCACACAGACTGGAATTATTTTCAATTAACGATTTTCAGAGTTCAACGATCAACAAACAGTACACCCGATTCCACCCATTTCTTAACTAAGGATCGGAATGGATTGAATGACAGGAATACTAATACTATGCTCCTATTTTATTATTAAAAACAATGTTGAATAGGGGTCAACTACCGAGAACGAAAATGCTTTTTTCTCAAAGTGCCGTTAGGAGTGCAATTGACTATTTCACTTATTCCCCAGACGAGGATAAAATTTCACTTCATATTTCGAAATAGATTGTGAAAATTGGGCAAACTTAAAAATAGTTTGCCTACTGCTCGAAAAAATTGGGACCACTCTACATACGAAATTCGTGAACTATATTTTTACCCGAAAAAACAGCGACATGAATTTTTACTGAAGCTGTTAAACTTTTAACAAAATTATTTAGCCCTAAAACTTCTCTGTTCCACAAAAGGTGCATGAACTTAATAAGAAAAGACAGCGAAGACTACTTGACTTTCGCGTCAATCGTTAATAAACACTGTGATGATATCAAACTATCTGAACTTAGCGTGGATAACTTTAAATGCCTAATATTAGTGCAAGAACTTGTATCAGCCAAAGCCACAGAAATCAGACGTAGAGTCCTAAACAAGTTAGAAGTGAACCAAATTTAACATTACAGAAAATAGCCGAAGACTGCTAGAAATTTGTAAGTGTTTAACAAAACTCTAAAGATATTGAAGAGTCTGCCATTGTTCACATGAGAAAGATAGTCAGAAATCACATTTCAACTCTCCTTTAAAAACAAATCAAACCCAAAAGAGAGATTCTACAAAAAACAAGAAAAGTTACCGCCTAGCCCATGTTTCCGTTGTGGATCCTTTCATTTGTTTTAAAACTTGTCTAACTTGTGATAAAGTAGGACAAAAAAGTTCACATTGCAGAACGAATACTGGAAATAAAAGTCGGGTTAAATCCACAAAAAAAACCGAATGAAGGAAATACAAGTCGAGTCAAATCCACACAAACAAACGAACAGGACGGCATAAATATAAGAAAGTACGTACAGGTAAAAATCGGGAATAAAAATGTCAAGTTACAACTAAACTCTAGTTCAGACGTGTCGATAATCAACTGCATACATGGAAAAGGTTGGATAGATCAACCATGCTAAAAACCAACAAAAGATCCAGAACGGTGACAGGTGAAAAAATTAAATTTGAGGGGGAAATTATTACCAACGTTACTTTAAACGGAACTATCAAAAAATTAAAAATGTTCGTATTACATACACCAACAATTTATTTGGCACAGACTGGATGAAACAGTTCAATCTATGGGATTTATCAATCACCACTTTTTGCAATAAAATAGAAAATCTGACGACCAAGTGAAAAAAGCTAAAGATGGAATTGAAAAAAAAACAAAAAAACTTTCCCGAAGTTTTTACTGGTGGTCTAGGTCGATGTAAAAAGATGTCAGCAAAATTTGAACTGAAAGAGAACATTCCACCTGTATTTAAAAAAAAAAATGTGCCTTTCGCCTCGTTAGAAAAAAATAAACTAGGAATTTGACAGATGAGTAAGGACCGGTATTTTATCTAAAGTGGAGTATAGCCAATGAGCAACACGTACTGTTTATGTAAAATAATTATAAAAAAAACGTCTGTGTGTCGATTTTACAAGGATTTTACAAAACTAAATAGAGGCAAATACTTCTCAAAAACCGATCTTAGCGATGCTTATTTCCAAATACTCGTTGAAGAAGAAAGTTCAAAATTACTATGCATAAACACGCATCGCAGATTATACTTTCGGGGTAAAAATTGTGCCAGCGGGTGTTCAGCAAGTTATGGATACTATGCTGGGGGAACTTAATTTCAAGATCGCATACTTAGATGATATTTTAATAAATAGTATAAATATGGAACAACACCAGGAACACGTTCACAAAGTGTTTTCATAAATACAGGACTATGGCTTTAAAATAAATGGAGAAAAATGCAATTTCTCCATAGAAGAAATAAAATATCTGGGACATATCATAGATAAAGACGACAGAAGGCCGGATCCAGAGTGAATCACTTCAATTAAGGACATGCGGGCTCCCGAAAACATCACATCCCTACAGAGTTTCCTGGGACTGGCAAATTATTACCAAGCATTTATCCAAAACATGCATAATCTCCGTGCTCGACAGGCGAGTAACAATACATTTCAAACTTAACAATGAAACAACAAAAAATATGCAATTTCTGTTCAAATAGAAAATAATAAAAATAAAAAATGATTAAAACACTGTCATTATTTCTCCCTTTCTTTCTTTAGACTAGTCTGAGCGCACGTGGCCATTTTCTTCTCGAAGAGTTTTTTTCATTTTCAGTGCGTTCGCCCCAATCTCTCATCGTATTGTCTCTCCATATATACACACGCGCATACGTATATATACTCTCTAAAGGGCACTCCCATCTTACAAGGATCCCTTCTCTTTTTTAAATCTCTCTCCGTCCCGCCTTTATTTCTTCTCGACAACCACGTGGCTGCGCGACTAAACTGTTTTCTTTCGTAGTTGTGGTTGTTTTCCCTTTTTCTTTTCTCTCTTCTTGCAATTGTCTATTTCTCTTATTTTCGTTTTATTATTTTCTCTATTTTAGTTGTGTGTGTGGTAATCCTCTTTTCTTTTTAAAATTTTTAATTATATTCATATAACATTTCCCTTGTAGAGAAAATACTGCTCACAGCACCAAAGTAAAAGTGTGGCATACCCCCACAATCAATTTAGATATACGTGATCATAAATGTACCTTATTCGTGTGCTTTTCATCATCATAACCGTGTCGCGTTATTCCTCCCAATTAATTGTTCACAGCCACGAAGAATGAATAACCATAGATTCTAAGAAATACCTTTATTTGACTCTGTAGATGGACACTTTCTTTTGCCAGATGCGGAGATAGGGCGCATTCTTATACGGATTTGGTTGCTGTTATTATGTTCGAATAACAGCCATTTTACACATGTGTCGCTCGTCGATGCTCCCATGCGACTCTCGCTGCTTCCCTCGGCGGACGTCACATCCGCTCCTAGCACACCCAGGGTCAAGATGGCATTTGAAGGCGCTCGCTGACCCGACGACATGTGTACGCGTCGAAAAATAGGCCCGTGAATTAAAATCGCGAGATGAATACTAGCAAACGTACCCATTTACTATGTAACAATGTTACATGTGGACGTTAGGCAGAGGAGTTTAAATGATGGACTCTCAGGTAGGGGTCTATTAGCCATGGAAATCGGTAGTAGAAAAGGTATCTTATAATTGTTAAAGGAAAGGAACTGTGTCTTAAATGTTACCATCAATTTATGTCTCCATTAAACTATAGAGTAAAGGTCATTTTCTAAGGATTCAGCCATTGACTTGGATATGTGTGCGTTCGTTTTGCCCACATGTCGAGAATAGAGCATGGTGTCCTCAGCAAAAATAGGGCTATGGTGTAAGCTGATCTACCTATTTCAGGAATAAATGGACATACTCAGACACAATAAATACAGTTACGACTAAACATCGTGGCAACAATTAGTGGTAGCTATGAACACTTTTGTTAACTATACCACTGTTTTTGTCTTGACTATTACTAGTCTGCAAGGTTACAACACTGGCGATGACGAGTTCGAGACATACATTGACACAACACTGGCGGCAGAGATTCGAGACCTTCATCTCACAATACTAACGTTGACGATTTATTCAAACATTACCTAAAATATGTGACGTATGGAACTGGAAGCAAATATTCGAAATCTACATACCACAAACCTGGTCCAACATTTTTCCCTATACATATGTCACACGATTTTGATGACAAGATATTCGAATTTATTCAAAACACGAAAATAAACTGGATTTAGGTTGCACACAAACACTAGCAATAGAAAATTCGGATTTATGTCTACAATTGAATTGTTAGATTTTTGAAAAAGAAAAACTTTAGTATGCTCAAGTTATTATTTGTTAACAAAGAGAGCAAGAAGTTGAAATCGTACTGAATTGTAAACCTCCAACGTTACGAAAAGAATTAAAGAAAACGATAACGTTTCTAAGTAGAACGAAATAGTTTAAAAAATAAAGTTGTGAAAAGTTAATTCATTCGACAGCGAAGGGAAAAAGCAAGATAAACCAACAACAAAAAAGGTCTGACAATTCTCTTTCGTTAAGCAGAAAGTAAATAAGTTTTGTATGAACTTATTTGTTTCTCTTTCCACTGAGAGGTTACGAACGAACTTATCTCACAGTAAGAAAAAACTACGAACCGTGTATATATATATATATATATATATATATATATATATATATATATATATATATATATATATATATACGGCGAAGTCATTTATTTCAAGTGACGGAATAAAAAATGGAGGATTTCAAAAACGTAATTCGAGAGCTTTTCAGGCACCAGCAAAAGAAACAGCTACGATTACATGAGGAACAGGAATCCTACCGAAATAAAATAGACACAGAATGATTGGAATTACAGAGAACAGTTTGCACAAAATAACAGACTCGAGATGTTCATGCCGACCCAGCAGCAACAGCAGAAATTACTGGAATCGTCAAATGGGTGGAAAAATGGTACAGACGAAAGCGCGTTCTCTCAGAACACAATTTTGAACACCATTGAGAATTTCAAACTACGACCCCGCACATAGCTGTCCGCTATCTCGAAATATCACACCACTGACTGTCTGCCATCTATAAATGTCACCTTAGTGACCGTCCACAATCTTAAAATGTTAGACACGGGACTGTCCACTATATTTAAATGCACCACAAGTGGCTATCCGCCATCTTTAAATGTCCAACAAGTGTTCTTTAAATATCCAGCAAATGGCTTTCCGCCGTATTTCTATATCTCGTATGTGGCTGTACACCACCGGTAAGTTTCCAACACATGTCTCTCGGCCGTCTCTACATATCCCAAACATTTCTGTTCGCCATCTCTAAATGGGCCACACGATACTGTCAGCCATCTTTAAATGTCTCACACATAGCTGTCCGCTATCTTTAAATGTCTCTCACACGTCCGACATCTCAAAATGTCTCACAAGTAGGTGTACACCATAATTAAGTCTCCCGCACGTGTCGGTCCGCCATCTTCAAATTGCTCACACGTGGCTGTCTGTTATCTTCAAATGTTCCACACGTGGCTCTCCACCATTTTTAGACGTCGCACACGTGGCTGTCTACTATCTCAAAATGTCCCAAAGGTTGCTACCGCCACCGGTAAATTTCCAACACGTGGCTGTTCATTATGTTTAAATCTTGCGCAAGTTGCTCTCTGCCATTTTGTAAAAGTTTTACAAGTGGCTGTCGCCATCTTTAAATATCCAACACGTGACTGTATGCAATCTTTAAATGTCCCACACTTGGCTTTCCACCATGTTTAAATGTCTCACAAGTGGCTATTCTCCATCTCTAAATGTGTGTTGCTGGAATTTCCCCTGCCTCTTCTAAAATAAAATTGATTGTACAATTCCCGATACCAATGGCCAGTAATTGATGCATTTTCAAAATTTCAAGAGCACCACTTAGAGGATCTTTTGTCAAGTACAGCTCAATTGAAGAAGCCGCCATAGCCTCCAAACGGAACCTGAACCTGGAGTACGCCGCTTTGAAGGTGTCATTCGAGAGACCTGTTTGACCCTGGCAGCAGCTCATCCTTCGTGTTACAGGTGGTACGATTGGTGTCTCTCTCAACTGTGCCCCATGCATAATAGTCCAATCAGGCGAGTTGGGGGGGCATATGTTGGCATTGGTTAAGTCTTGAAAGTTCTCAGACAGCCACTTCCGGGGTTTCCTACACATAGCCTTCCCACAGGCACCCTCTCCACACAGAGAGTGAAAAGAGTGGACAGCAACTCAATACATTCATCTGAATTGTATTTGCGTCCATTTTTGAAGATGTATAGTTGCATGACGTGGTCGTCGCTGGTAACACACCTAAAGACCATCACAGTTTAAGAAAACTTTGTCTTCATGATGCGCGGGATTTTATGCGAACTATAGGCTAGTCACCCGTTGTTCTGCGCGTCGTGCTGCTGGTCCTGAGAAGAACGAGAGCATCTTCGGCTCGACTGAGTGTGTGACCTTGTTTAGAAGTCGCTTAGCTTTCATCAGGCACTTCTCTTGGATCTTAGCGGTGAGTAGTTATCCTTTGCTATTCTTGTATGAGGAGTAGCGAATTCTTCATAGTCGCCACTCTCACACCTATTTCTCTCTGCAAGGTGCACATTGCCTTGCTTGGATCTTCTCGCACCTTTTTTTGCCGCTTCCCGACGAATTTCGTTGTGCTGACATAGTCAGAACGCATGCTGTGACATTTTCTGCTAGCCACCGTTTCCATATCTCCGTTGCAATTCTCCAGCACAAACATTTAATGTATTCAAGAAGCACTGAGCTGCACCGAAGATTACTAAATTGTTAAAATCCGGCACGAATCATCATTATCCAATATTCCAGTGCTTTCCAATGATCAATAGTCTCTAACTCCAAATAGTACACAGAAACAGTTATTCTTTGCACTCTATTGTTATTAAATACTTCAAATGGTTCTGAAATGAAAGAATGTAAAAAGTTAACAATGTTCGGTGTAAGTAAGAATAATAAGAAATAATAAAGAGAAAAGTTTGAGTTTATTCTCAGTAAACAAATAAGAAATACAAGGAAGAGTAAGTTTTACATTGGTATAAATGATTGTTATCGGCATTATCTGTTTTAAAGAAAGACAGTTGACTTATATCGAGAAGAATTTACAAATAAACTATGAAAAGTCCAAGAGTGTCAAGAAAAGCACCTTGCAGCATTTGATGAAGAAAACATAGCAAATAGTTTTTTGGCAAACAAATTATTGTACCTTCTGTTGTGATATGCAAATAGCATTAACAAATACATATGCTAATAAATAGCAAAAAAGTAAAGCGGCCGGTGCTGGTTATGTCATAAACGGAAAATGCCCATAGTCTAATTATTATCAGAAAGAAACTTAAACGAACTAAATTATATTCGAGTCAATAACACAGTAGAAGAAAAAACGAAAACAAAACAAAAAAGGTTGGTCTGAATTAAGTATCTATTTGTCAGATCAATTGCTATTTGAGTCTAACTTTGAAAATCCAAGAAGTTAACATTATGTTAGATACCTGATATCATAGACAGTTTTGTAAGTGTGTGCATGTATGCATACGCACACAGAGAAAACATGTACATACATACATACATACATACATACATACATACATACATACATACATACATACATACATACATACATAATATATACATACTGTATTTTATGTATTAAGCTTCTTTTTTGTTGATTTTATGCAGGGATTGATATAAGCAAAGAATACCACCAAGTGAAAAATGAAACTCGTACAGGATCCGAACCTGTGCCCCAGAAGAGAGACCGCTTAACATCGGTGACTAACGAAATATCCGCACAGAAATAGCCGAAATTGTAAAAATAACTCATCTCCTAATTTCGGTTTTCTCTGGGCGTATGGCTCGTTAGGGAAGTGGTCCAAGACGACGCCCATGTAAGGCGGTCCCTCTTCTGAGGCATAGGTTCAATTTCTCTACGAGTTTCATTTTTTAATTGTCGGTATTCTTTGTTTATATCGAGCCCCGTGGACTAAATAATAGCTTGTTTAGTACTATTATCCGCGCAAACAATAGTATCAACAAAAAAGCAACTTAATACATAACATACTGTCGGCATTAAATTTCCAATATTAAAAACCTAAATACATACATTTCTCCAACCATACTAACATGCAGAAATGTAAAGGTAATGTGAACTAACATCTTGCTACTCAACTTCCCACTATGGTTGGTCCCTATAAATCTGGCCCTTAGCACAGTAGCTCTTTACGCTTCAATGGCAGTATGCCTTATTTGGGTCAACAAAAGTAACAAAATATTTGTAAAATATATATATAAGAAAGCGGAACTCACTCATTGCTATTTTGCCATTCAGAAAGGGCATCAAAAGAAAATAGGATATACGGCTTAAAGGTCTTAATGTACTTTTGTTTTAAATGTTACGTTATTTTATTTAGTTATTTTTCTGTTAAATTCCTGTTTTGCTTGTTTATTCAACACCAACAGCTGCGCCACGGAGTGTCTGTCCCTTTCACCGCCGCCACAGAGCGTCCCTCTCACCGCCACCATAGAGAAACGCTGTGGGAGAAAAGGCAAATTAGACGCCCGCATGTGCAGGCATACAAGCAACAACCTGTTCTATCAATTAATCCTCAAACCAAAAAGTATTAACGATGGATTATATTCTTCTTGACATTTATTGATCTCGTCTTTTTGGGGTCTTCCCAGTTGGTGGTTTCCAAAGAGACAGTCCAAATCTTTTGTCTTAATGACGTTAACTGTTGAAAGAATTCGGACTCGTCACGTTAAAATAAAAAACAAAAACCTTTGTGTCAAATCTTACCTGGTTGGGGAAACAATAGACACTTGTCAGCATACAATCGTCATCTATATGTAAACAAATTTTAGTAGTTGTAGATTACCCCCTCCAAACGAGATTCTACTTTTTTAGGCGATTATGCGTAAACATCTGAAAAACTTTGCGGAAAGAAGAAAAGAAAAACACAATTATTTTAGAATTTAGAGTGGGGTATTAGTTTCGCACATAAAATTAACGTAAAATGATCCCCTATTTCCGGTCCATTCTAGCGGTAAACCGCAAGGAGATAATTTTACGTTACATTTATATACGAAACTGATCTCCCCCACTAAAAAAATGTTCTTTTTTTCTTATTTTCAATGTGGATCACGCATAAATGCTTAAAAAAGAATAAAAATCTCATTTTTTAGGCGGGGTGGGGTGGGGGTGGGGGGAGTGTTCAACGGAAAGTGTTAATCTACAAATTTACCCAAATTTTCTTAGTAAAAGTTTCTTTTATCATTTGTCTCTCATTAATTTCAACATATATCTAATTAGTGTATGCATTCTGTGAAAAATAACGGAAAAATTCTGCTTTGCCAGTGTTCGCACTCGCTATTTATCTTAATGTATTACTAAAATATTCATATAAAACTAAAGAATTACGTCAGTAATTTAATCAGTATTATCATTTCTGATGAGCACCGTCCACCTTTTATTATAGTGTAGAGAATTTCTTTCCGAATTTATTTCAGGTGGCGGGGTGAGCTTTCGCGATTTTCTTCACCACTTGAAATGGTCTAATCCGGGGCTACAAAAAGATACACGTTTTACTCGCTAACTCTTTCGTGACGAGATGGAAGTGTATATATATATATATATATATATATATATATATATATATATATATATATATATATATATATAAATTGAGATATTTTCCGACAGAAACAAGATCTCGTTTCAAGCAAAATTTGTTTTTATTAAAAAAAATAACAGCTATTTTTTTCAGAGCGATGCAAACGGAGCATTGGTACTAACAAAGTCTGAATCTTATAAACAAACGGATCTTTAGATTTACAGACCTCTCCTGACTTACTATGGTATGTTTTCAATAAAAACATTCATTTTTCCTTCGATACACGCGTCGAATAATTTCCTAATTCCGTTTTATATATATATATATATATATATATATATATATATATATATATATATATATATATATATACTCCAAAATAAATTCCCAGATCATTTATTTGGTCTCTGTAGAGATGACGGACTTTGCCTGTCACGCAACCACAACGGAAACACATTATATAGATTTAGAAAAGAATTAACAAACACCTTCCATAATCTCGGTTTCAAAATCACCATTAAAACAAATTTAGACCAAGTAAACTTCCTAGATACCACACTGAACCTTAAAAACAATACACACAAACCTTTCCACAAACCCAATGAAACACTCCAATACATACACAAGGGATCCTGGCACCCTCCACCATCTTTAAAAATTTAGTCAATAATATTAGCCAAAGAATTGCAAACCTCTCATCCAGTCCCGAAATTTTCAACCAAGCAGCACCATATTACAACAAAGCGCTCCGCGACAGCGGGTTCAGAGAAGAGATCTCATACACCCCCACCCGAGACCAACCACGGGGGACCCGCAATAGAAGAAGATCGGTGATCTGGTTTTCCCCACCCTATTCGACCAATACCAAGACAAAGGTAGGCCACCTTTTCCTCAAATTAATCGACAAACACTTCCCACCCACAAGTGACCTATACAAACTTTTTAACAGAAATTCTGTTACGGTCAGCTATTCCACTGCCCCTTCAATAAGGAAAATCACCTCTGCGGAACCCAAAGCAATTACAAACGCAAACAGCTCATTGGGATGACGAAGGGAAACTTCAAAGGATGACAACAGAAGCTGAAGAGAGCCGGATGGCTAAGACTTTTCGTGCTTGAAACCGACGGTACAAATGTTGTACTAATTTCTCTGTACCAATATATATATATATATATATATATATATATATATATATATATATATATATATATATATATATATATATTACTATTTCATGTATCCACATAAAATTTTATAAGGAGATATCATTTTTTATGTATCAATTTTCAGTATTTACTTCAACAGTGCTCGATACGTAAGCAGAGCTAGGTAGTAGACTATGAAAATATATTTATGGTAATTAAGCTACACAGAGGCTCCCGCGTTTCATCCCCGGGGGAATCTTCAGACTAAAATGCATGGAGTTATTTTTGCCGGGTGTTTTTATATACACGGCTAGCTAGTTACCCAATCAGATTCTTTGTTGTTCTCTCAGCCAATCGTTGATCTTCCCACAGAAAAAGGTGTGGTTAGTGTTATTTCCTATATCCTGTTCTATTGTTCTGTTTTCTATAGATTGGCCTATATCCTGTTTCCTTTGTTGTATCAATATAATAGGTGAATTTATTTTAACACGTGGTATTTCTATTTTAGGTTTTATTTTTTAAATTTTTTTGTTTAGTTTAGTTTTTTAAAAATTATTTGTTTATTTATTTATTTATTTATCGTTAGCCTAAGGTAAATTTATTTCTGGTAGGCAGCTGTTTGCTATCTCACTTCTACAGTTTAATAGATTTCGGGTGTCTTTAAAGTTCAGGATTTCAAATTTTACATTCAGATATAATCTACATATGTATATATATATATATATATATATATATATATATATATATATATATATATATACACTTATATATACGTATATATGTACATATATATACATACATATATATAAACATATATATACATATATATACATACATATATATATATACATATATATACATACATATATATATACATACATATATATAAACATATATATATATATACATATATATACATACATATATGTACATATATATATATATACATACATATATGTACATATATATATACATAAATATATGTACATACACCCCCCCCACACACACATATATATATATATATATATATATATATATATATATATATATATATATATACTAGCAAGACCGTGGACCGGCGTTGCCCGGGATAAATCTAAAAGAATGATTTTAACATTTGTAAACAACCGACATAACGCTATACTGAATATGTTCTCGGTACTTCTGCAGTTTACAGATCGTGGTGAAATAATAAAATTATTTAGAAACTTATTCTTAACACGGGGAAGGTAGGGTACGAATTTTTTTAGGTTAAAATAACGTTAGTATTTAGAAACCTATTAACATAGGCATGGAGGCGCTTTTGTAACATTCGTAACGGTTTACAGAAATTGATCACTTTAATTAAATTAAAGTCGTGTGGTCTTAAAAAACAAAAAAATTTTTTTCGTAATTTTCTGTTCGATTGCCCTTACGTCACACCTGTCATCTTTTGGTCGACTATTCCGGAAACGTCCCACCAAAACTATTAATATAGGCAATATGTGGTCGAAGCGTATGACAGACAAACCAGAGACAGACAGTCAGACAATTTGTGTCTATCTGTCTTTTGTCTGTCTATCTGTGTGTCCGTCAGTAGAATGTTTTCTAAGCATAAGAAATAGACTTCGACAATATCCTCAAATATATTAACTATTAATAAAAAAAAACGGCACGCTGACACGGGAAATTGAAACCGCGAACCGTAGGCAAGTAGTCTTTCTCGCTACTGTTTGAGCTAAATCGGAAAAATTTTGAAGAATCGTGCAATTTAAGTTACTTATTAAAAATGAAAATTGAATACGGTGTTTTTCCAGCTTAGTTCCCTGTGAAATAACGTGTGCCCTAATTTAACCGGTGGAATGGAATTTATAGGAGGTCTTAATTCAAAGAGAGGTGAGGCTGCTACCCTCTCATTCGAATACGTTTTTGTACGAGTAAGGTGTAGGGGTCTAAATGTAGGTTTTAATGTACGATGATGTAGTTCAGGGAAAGTTTCTAGAAACATGATTGGTCGAAGTTTATGAAGGTAGGCGTAGGGTGTATTAATTTTTCCGGCTTCTCTAAGATGAAATAGAGGGGAAAATCAAGTCTACTTTATAATATATATATATATATATATATATATATATATATATATATATATATATATATATATATATATATATATATATATATACGGTGGTCAAGAAGTCACTGAGGGATTTTTAACGTTAAGAGATTCTTTATTTTTGACTTTTGAATAAAAGATTCAATTCAAGTTAAAATATCTCAGTTGTCCCTCAGTGACCTCTTGGCAACCCTATATATATATATATATATATATATATATATATATATATATATATATATATATATATATATATATATATATATATATGTGTGTGTGTGTGTGTGTATGTATATATATATTCTCAAATGCCTCCTGACAGAATTCAGTCTTTCTACTTCAATAATTCATTTAGAGGCGCTCGTAGGTTGTGCATACTTGGGATAAATACGTTATAGTAATTCCCTAACCCAAGGAAAGTTTGCAAAGATGATATATTTTCTGGCATATTTTGGCATATTTTTTTTTTTATCGCGCCTGCTCTCTCTGGGTCGGGTCTCTCAGATATTTAATTTGTTGCACAAATAACTTAAATTTCTCTTCTTTTAGTTTTAAACCGTAGTCTTGAATTCTTTGGAAAACTTAATGTATGTTTGCTTTATGTTGCTCCGTAGTTTTACTAATTATTAATATATCATCCAGATAGTCCGTCGCGAACTCTAGACAGCTCAGTAATGCGTCTATTATCTGCTGAAGTATAGCCGGCGCCACCGTTACTCCAAACGGTAGTCTTTCAAATTCACATAACCGTTTATGTGTATTTATACACAATAACTTCAAGAATTCTTAGTCCACCGGAATGTGCAAATATGTGTCGCTTAAATTCACTTTCGAAAACATCTTTCTTCCATTTAGCTTAGCGAATATTTCTTCCGGACTATGCCTGGTTCAAACCCGTGGAAAAGTTTGCACATACACGAATTTCTTCATGTTTTCCTTTACGTATTCTGTCGGCGAAGTACATTCGCTATATTCAACCTATGATAGAACTCCTATTTTCTCGAGCCTATCCAATTCTAAGTTGATTTTTTCTTCTTACACGAACGGAACATTTCACTTCTTTTTGAAAATTGGTTGTATATACGGTTCCAAGTCAAATTTCGCAATTACTTCGTTGCATCAACCACCAGAAAAAAAAATCTTGTGAAAAGTTAATTTTCAATTCTTTTTAAAATTTATCCGCGGAATCTTTAGTTTTTACATTCTGGCAAAAATAATTTATTGGTTAATCGCACAGTTAAAATTTCTCCATCCAGTCTGTGCTGAGTAAATTACTCGAATTAATCATCACAAATACATTAAATTTTAGCGTTTTTCTTTGAAGTGTGACTGTCATTATCAATTACCCTTCGCATTTGATTTGCTCTCCAGTTACGCTTTTTGCGATTTTATTAGTCCTCAGTTAAGTTGGTTTGCCAATTTTCTTCCATGTCTGCAGATTAATAATTGATAAATCTGACCCCGAGTCTAACTGCACTTTTATATTTCTATCTATTTATATTATAACTTGAGCAAACTTCCTAACATTTTCAATTTCGTCGCATTTGGCGATTCTGATGAAATTCTTCTTTGTTTTAGTTTTTTGTTCTGCAATGCGTACTTTTATGCCTTACGCAGACGCACTTAAATCATTTCTTTGTTTTATAGGTACAATCTCTGTATCAATGCATTTTTCCGCAACTGAAACACGGTTTAGGTGGCAGACTACTTATATTTTGACTATCAAATTTTACAGGTGAAGTCATTTGTTCTTATTGCGGATTTTTCTTATGTAAAACACTCCAGACTGTTCGATATCCTTTGAATCCCGACGCACGCTAATAACCCGTTGGCAGTCCTCAGCTATTTGTTGGAATGTTAGATCTGGCTAATTTTTCAGTTTGTTAAGGACTCTCCTTCTTATTTCCTTATCATTGTTCGACACCAATTCTTGTGTAAATATTTAAAATTTAAAGTTATTCGCACTTAATTCCTATAACCTGAAGTACTCACAGTGCTTATTTACAATACTTGCAAAAATCGTATAGTTCTCATTATCCTTTCTTGTAAGGTTCAAACATTTCCACCTCTTGTGGAAGATAGATATTTTTGGACGAAATAATTTCGTCAAAAATGTTATCACTTCACTAAATTTGAGCTCGCTGGTCTCTTGAGGTAAAATGTAATTTACAAATCTCGTATATTCCACTGTGTCCAATTTTCTTAACAATAACCTAACCGTTTTGAAATCAACCCAGTTTAAGCAGTCTGAATTTATATGTCTACATAACGCCTGAAATACGAGGCAAAAGTAACATCGTTGTCCCGATCGTAGTTGAAATTCTCAATGTTCCAAATCGTGTTATGAGAGAACGCGCTTTCGTCTACCATTTTACCACCCATTTGAACATCCCAGTAATTTCTGCTGTCACGAGTCTTTTATTTTGTGCAAGCTGTTCTTTGTGTAATTCCAATATGTCTGCATCGATTTTATTTTGGTAGTATAACTGTTCCTCTTGTAATCGTAGCTGTTCATTTTGATGATGCTAGAAAAGCTCTGAGATTGCGTTTTTGAAATCCTCCGTTTTTGTTCCTTCACTTGATAAAACTTATCCGCGTGTGTATATATATATATATATATATATATATATATATATATATATATATATATATATATATATATATATATGTATGTAATATATGTATACATATATATATTACATATATATGTATGTAATATATGTATACATATGTATATGTATATATATATATGTATACCTATATATGTATGTATATATATATGTATACATATATATGTATGTATATATATATGTATATTTATGTATGTATATATATATATAAATATGTATATATATATGTATGTATATATGTATATATATGTATGTATATATATGTATGTATATATGTATGTATATATATGTATGTATATATATATGCATATATATGTGTATGTATATATATATATATGTATATATATGTGTATGTATATATATGTACATATATATGTATATATATGTATATATATGTATATATATCAATGTATATATATACATATATATGTATGTATATATTAATATAAATATGTATATATATATGTATGTATAAATGTATATATATATGTATGTATATATGTATATATATATATGTATGTATATATATGTATATATATGTATGTATATATGTATATATATATGTATGTATATATATGTATATATATATGCATATATATGTGTATATATATGTATATATATGCGTATGTATATATATATATCTATATATCTATATACATATGTATATATACATATGTATATATATATATATATATATATATAAATTTATATATATTGTTAGGACAGCTAACGAAAACGATTTATCTCCCTTGAACCATCTTTGGAAGTTAAGAGTTATCGCCTTTGCAAATTAAGTCCTGCCTGGAGAGAAAGTAAACAGACCACGATCTTCAGACTGTTAATATTTCTTCTCGCGTACAGCGGCAAAATAACTCATTATTTCATTCTCTGTTCAGTTTTAATAAATCTGTTAAACTTTACTGTTGATAGTTCAACCATTTTCTTTACAAGTTATTATTGATTATAACCTAAATTACCAGTTTATAAAAGTGACGACGAATGATTTAAAAAAAATGGATTGCACAATACAGCAATTACTTCAACACCAATTACGTTTGATGGAGTTATTTTCAGAGAGATTTTCCACGCCTACATCGTCGATTTCAGAAACAAATCTTAGGACGTTAACAGATTCGATTTCACAAACAATTACGGAATTTCATTACGACTTAATGGCAAATTCGACGTTCGAAACATGGTTTGCGCGTTTCGAGGACATTTTTCGAGTGGATTTCAAGGATCAAGCTGACGACTGGAAGGTAAGACTTTTGCTACGGAAGCTTGGGACGTCCGAACATGATCGGTATACAAATTACATATTACCAAATCATGCTCGTGACTTAAATTTCGACAGCACAGTAGAAATCCTCACTCAGATTTTCGGTGAGCATATTTCATTATTCAATATGCGGTTCAATTGCCTTAGCATAACAAAATCTTCCTCGACCGATTTTTCAACGTATGCAGGCCTTGTAAACAAAGAATGTGAACGTTTTAAAATCTCTTCCATCACAGACGCTCAGTTCAAATGTTTAATTTTTGTGTGTGGTTTGAGATCGGAGGAGGAGGCAGATATTCGCACACGGATTTTGTCAAAAATAGAACAAAATCCAGACATAACATTGCAACAAGTTGCCGTGGAATGCCATCATCTAGTGAATCTAAAACATGATTCAACTATGGTACAACCAGCATCAGCATCCATGGTAAACACAGTCCAAAAAGAACGTCGGCCCACCTCACCGACTTCAAAATCTGTCCAGCCCCCAACAGCTTGTTGGAATTGTGGCAACTGGCATTTTGTGCGATACTGCACCTTCAAGACACACCGCTGTCGCAGCTGCAATCGACTCGGACATAAAGAGGGATTTTGCACCCCTCCAGGACGAAAATCAACCCATAATAGGCAAACCTCACATACACACAATAGGCAACGACAGCAGCACAGAACAAAAACAAACAGTCTTTCAAAAACAAACAGTCTGATAGCAACTTTACTCTCAAACCAAAATCCAAACGAAAATATGTTGCAGTACAATTGAATGGCCATCCTATTCAATTGCAAATCGATACAGCATCAGATATAACTATTATATCACAAAAACTATGGGAAGCCATAGGCCAGCCTTCATTGACACCAACAAGTCATGTAGCACAGAGTGCTTCTGGAGATTGTGTTAACATCATGGGTCAATTACCCGCTACCATCAAAATGAAAGAAAAAACGGTGTCAGGTACCGTATACATAGCAAATTCATGCCATAATTTGCTGAGACTTGATTTCATCGAGTTACTAGGTCTTCTCGTCATTCCACTCAATCAGATATGTGAGGTGGTGTTCAGATCGTCACCTCAGAGCAGCATTATCGACTAGACCAAAGACATCATGAAACAATTTTCTCCAGTGTTCACAAACAAATTGGGACGTTGCACTCAGGCAGAGGCCACACTGTTCCTGAAACCATTTTCTAAGCCCGTTTTCAAACCCAAACGCACAGTATCAGACGCTGCATTGCCACTGGTGGACCAGGAACTAAAACGACTTGAGGAAATGAAGGTCATCATACCAGCAACATATTCACGGTGGGCAGCACCCATCGTGGTTGTAAAGAAAGCCAATGGTTCAATTCGGTTGTGTGCTGATTTTTTAACGGGGCCCAACGCAGCCTCTAGAAGATCATCAATACTCATTGCCAATCCCCGATGACCTCTTCACCGTACTTAATGGTGGCGCCTGCTTTGCAAAATTGGACCTCACAGAGGCTTATTTGCAAGTCGAAGTGGCAGAAACCTCCAGGGAGCTGCTTACTATAAACATACACCGTGGATTATTCCAATTCACTCGTTTAACTTTTGGGGTAAAAACAGCCCCTGTCATATTTCAACAGATTATGGACACAATGCTCACTGGCATGGAAGGAACAGCTGCATACTTGGATGACATCATTGTTGTTGGGCAATCCAACCAGGAGTTGACAAAACGGATCTGAAAGGTCCTAACCCGCATCCAAGACTTTGGTCTCCATCTCCGACCTGAAAAATGCCATTTTTATTTACCTTGTATTAAATACTTGGGATTTATGTTTGATTGTAAGGGTCGTCGTCCAGATCTTGCTAATGTGGCAGCCATTCAACACATGCCACCCCCATCGGGCGTTAGCAGTCTACGTGCATTTCTGGGACTGGTGAGTTACTACGGTAGTTACTTGCCTTCACTCCATCAAATCAAATCACCACTCAACAAACTGTTGATAAAAGACACAAAATGGTCTTGGCCCGATGACTGTCAAAAATCATTTGACAAAATCAAAGCACTCATTAACTCGGACCTACTGCTCACACATTTTGATCCAAATAAGAAAATTGTGGTAGCAGCAGATGCATCAAATCATGGCGTTGGAGCTGTAATCTCGCATATATTCGCAGATGGAACTGAGAAAGCATGCAGCCAGATCCCTGACACCCGCTGAACGCAATTACAGTCAAGTGGAAAAAGAAGCACTGGCACTGATTTTTGCTGTGAAGAAATTCCATAAGATGTTGTTCGGGCGTCACTTTACTCTTCTGACAGACCATAAGCCACTACTGTCAATATTTGGCTCAAAAAAGGGTATTCCGGTATATTCAGCCAGCCGATTACAACGATGGGCAATCATTCTACTGGGATACAATTTTTCTATACAGTACCGCCGGACAACAGAATTCGGCCAAGCTGATGCCTTGTCACGATTCATTAGTGCACAATCACTTCCAGATAACGACACTGACATCGCTGCCATCACCATCGAGGACGATTTTCAACGCACGCTCACAGATTGTATCCGGGCAATTCCAGTGACAAGGATTGATATAAAGTGAGAATCACAACAAGATCCAATGATACAAAAAGTGTGCAGATTTCTTCACCATTCATGGCCTCCTAACCTCACGGGAGACCTCCAACAGTTCAAATGGCGCAGTGGCTCTCTTTCTGTCATTGATGGTTGTTTGATGTTTGCAGATCGTGTTGCTATTCCCACTAAATTCAGACAAGCAGTCCTTATGCAACTATATTCGGGCCATCCAGGCATTAACCGAATGAAATCACTAGCCCACAGTGTGGTCTATTGGCCTAACATAGACACAGACATTAAGTGTACTGTCAAACGTTTTATCCAGTGTATGGAAGCGCAGAAGAATCCACCTCAGATTATTGATTCTCGCTGGACATACCAAGAGCGTCCATGGTCCAGAATACACATAAACTTTGCTGGCCCTATCAATGGCCTTAGTTTTCTGGTGGTTGTTGATGCCCATTCCAAATGGCCAGAAGTTTTTCCAATGAAACAGACTGACACTCAGTCTACAACAACAGTACTTAGGCGGCTATTTAGTCAACACGGCTTACCCGAGACTTTAGTCTGAGACAACGGAACACAATTTACGTCTGAGTTATTCCAACTATTCTGCAAATCGTGTTGCATAACGCACGTTCGGTCGCCACCGTATCATCCTCAATCCAACGGACAGGCCGAAAGATTTGTAGACGCATTCAAAAAGACACTACTCAAAGCAAGAAGGGAGGGAACAACAGAGAAGATACTACATGCTTTCCTCCTTTCATATAGAATAACACCAAATGGAGCTGTGAAGAATGGTCTATCACCAGCAGAGGCCCCCATTGGATGAAAACTCCGTACCACACTGGACGCTTTACGTCCCCAGCCACAAAGGCAACAACCAAGCCCTAACAAAACAAAAGCTTTTTCAGTTGGCACACCAGTTGGCACACGGAATTACAGACCTGGCCGGCCAAACTGGGTACCAGGCATCATCCGCAAAATTAATGGACAATTCCTGTATGATGTTCAAGTCGGAAGTCAATTCTGGGCACGGCACAAAAACCAGTTGCGTCTCAGATACTCTGTAAGCAACTTAGTGGACAACAGAACAGCCATTCCGTTTGATTTGTTAATGGACACATTTGAACTGCCATCTCCATCACCTCCCATGCAGACAAGTACAAGTGAGAATTGTCAAAAACCTCACAGGAGTTCGCCAAAGCGCAGTCGCAGAAGAGTCAAGCACCTCCAAGTTGACCCCAGGTGCGCTCGATACAGTTAAAGACTAAAACGGGGAGATGTTAGGGCAGCTAACGAAAACGATTTATCTCCTATGAACTATTTTTGGAAGTTAAGAGTTATCGCCCTTGGAAATTAAGTCCTGCCTGGAGAGAAAGAAAACAGACCACGATCTTCAGACTGTTAATATTTCTTCTCGCGTACAGCGGCAAAATAACTCATTATTTCATTCTCTGTTCAGTTTTAATAAATCTGTTAACCTTTACTGTTGATAGTTCATCCATTTTCTTTACAAGTTATTATTGATTATGACCTAAATTACCAGTTTATAAAATATATACATATATATGTATGTATATATTAGTATATATGTATGTATATATAAATATACATGTATGTATATATATATGTATATATAGGTGTATATATATGCATATATATGTATATACACGTATATGTATATATATGTATATATATGTATATATATATATGTATATATATGTATATATGTATATATATATGTATATGTGTATATATATGTATATATGAGAAAGGAAGGATTTAACACCTACCCACAACAAAATCTCCCCGCTCACCCCTCACCCATTTCACACTTCCGACTACTTCTCTCACACTCTTACCCACCTACCCTCCCACTTTCAAACCACCTTCATTTTTTCAAATCTTTTCTAAAACCATGACATTACCCACACACCAAAATCACAGAGCCTCCCCCTCCTCTTCCTCAATAGAATAGATTTATTGTAACCAAATGCATCCAAACTTTAAATTGGATGAAAAAGCTCTTAAACATATAATACATCGCTATATATCCCCCACCAATTCTGATGATAAAATACGATTTATGATTTATTATAAAAAAATGAAAACATCAAACTATGTTTTTAAAAATAACACTTCTCAAACCCAAAATACATTAGGAAGAACCAATGTAATATATCAGTTCCAATGCCCTATGGGAGAATGTATCTCCGACAACAATAAAAAACTAATTCTTACATAGGTTTCACTTCCACAACACTATCCCAAAGACTCACCCTACATCTCTCCGACACTAGCTCTGTATGCCAACACATAAAAAAAACATAATTGCACCCCTCCCAATATAGAAACATCCTTGTTAACAATACCAAAATAATACACCACGATACCAATATCAAAAAATTAAAAATACTCGAAGCCCTCTACATAAAAACTAAACATCCCATCCCACAATTAATAATGTCAATTATGAAACTAGTCGCAACATTTTAAAGTGTCTAGCATAATAATTAACATTACCAAATTCTTAGCCATTAGGTAGTTATGCGTTTGAATTGTATGCACTTTCTTTAACGTCATCAATTTCTTAACGGTTTAAACAGTCAAACTTTTAAATCTCTCATATGTGTAGAACGCCATCACGCTCTCAGGTACATTTCAACTTTACAAACGCTTTTTCAAGTTATAAACTACTTGCCGTTATAATTCCAAAATGAGCACAACAGTAAAGTCATAATTTGTAAAAACACTATAACTAATACCGCCTAAAGATGATTTGACGATTAAAATCGAAAGTACTTGCAAAAAAGAAAAAAGAATAGGACAAGAACCCCATGGATCATATTTACATCAATTTGACCGAAACATTAGATAGACAATTCGAAAAATTGAAAAAATCAAAAAAAATCACATCAAACAAAACCACTCCGTGTTATTTAATAATGTTTGCCTAAATGAAAATATGCTGCTTAAATACACACAACATATATATATATATATATATATATATATATATATATATATATATATATATATATATATATGTGTATATATATGTATATATGTATATATATCTGCATATATATGTATATATATATATGTATATATATATGTATATATAAATACATATATATAGATGTATACATATATATATGTACACATATATATGTATATATATATTATACACATATATGTGTATATATGTATGCATATATATATGTATTCACATGTATATATATGTATACATATATATATGTATACATATATATATGTATATATATATGTATACACATATGTCTATGTATGCATATATCTTTATGCATATATATATATATATATGTGTATACATATATATATGTATACACATATATGTATACATATATATATGTATATATATATATGTAAATATATATACATATATATATGTGTATATATATGTATACATATATATATGTATACATATATATATGTATATGTATGTATATATATGTATGTATATATATGTATACACATATGTGTATCTATACATATATATATGTATATATATGTATATATACGTATATATATGTATAAACATATATGTTTATACATATACATATATATTTATGTATACACACACATATAATTATATATATATAATATATACATATATGTATATATATTTGTTTATACACATATACATATATATATATATGTATAAACATGTATGTATATATATGTACACATATATATATATATATATATGTATACATATATATATATGTATATATATGTATACATATATCTATATGCATATATATATAGATACATATATATGTATATATATATGTATACACATACGTCTATGTATGCATATATCTTTATGTATACATATATGTATACATATATATATGTATACATATATATATGTATACATATATATATGTATATGTATGTATATATATGTATTTATATATATATATGTATATACATATGTGTATCTATACATATATATATATATGTATATATATGTATATATACGTATATATATATGTATAAACATATATGTTTATATATATACATATATATTTATGTATACACACATATATAAAAATAAATATATAATATATACATATATGTATATATATTTGTTTATACACATATACATATATATATGTATAAACATGTATGTATATATATGTACACATATATATATGTATACATATATCTATATGCATATATATAGATACATATATATGTATATATATTAATGTATATATTGTTACAAAATGTAGGGAGAGCTATCGGGATTCGAACTCACGACTCCGGTTTACGGAGAGAGATAGGATTCATTTTTGCACATTTATACACGACCGAGAAATTAACACAATGCGACTCGAATGACGTCAGGAAGAGAGATAAAAAGAGAGAGTGAAGACAAAAAAAAAACTTCAGCCGCACACGAGAGCCGCACGCGAAGAAGACCAGTCGACAGGAAGTTAACGCGACACAGAGGACGTAAAAATGCCGGCATGGAAGGACGTCAGCTGCCGGGTTAAGACAAGAAAGTCGCGAGGAAAGGCAGGGGCCTTTTGTAAATGGAATTTGAAGATAGAATTATATCCGCCCTTGGCTTGGGCGAGGCGACCAATGTGCGACTACAGTATCGCAGTGGAGCCTTTTGAAAATGGAATTATAGCCGCCCTCGGCTCGGGCGAGAGAGCCTGTTAACCGAAAATCTCCTACGATCTATAAACGATCTTCCAAATAC